>CM068838.1:90283473-90328473 GCA_028554795.2 Sinohyriopsis cumingii
CTGACACCAGGCCGACCAGTCCTAACACTAACCTCTTAATGCAGAGCGCTAATCGAGGCAGCTGTTAGTGTCATTTTTGTAAGTCTTTGGTATGACTCGGCCGGGGATCGAATCCACGACCTCCGTATGAGAGGCGGACGCTCTAACACTAGGCCACATATGCGGTTGAGGTATGGCAATAAGTGTGCTTTGTAGCTATAGTTGGGATTATAAACAAAACTTTCAAACTATTGATGATTTTGCATTCAGGAACGACAATGACGATATCATCCTCCAGGACACCAGTGTCTACCTGTTTAATTTCCATTGGAGTTGAACTAACTGCTATTTTAGATCGCTTTCAGTTCGTTTCAAAGGGAAATGGCACATAATATCAATACAACCTCTACGCGCAATGATGCATATAAAGGCCTTACAATTAGACTTGTATCTGTCTTTAGCACGGCAGATATCATTAGGGATGCATTTCTCAACCACTTGTAATAATAGCAATCCTGTTTAAATGGTGAGATTGTTATGACTTTTGTCGTACTCAAACGAAGGTTTTAGTAAACATCTAATTGCCATTAACCAACAAAGGTCTAACGGACATAAGCCAACAACAATCTAACTAATTGACATTAGGCAACATCAGTCTAATTGAAATTAACCAACAACAGTCTAATTGACATTAACCAAGAAAAGTCTAATCGCTATTAGACTGCAATAGTCGAATCGACATTAGCCAACAAGTCACAAAGACAAAATTTACTTTGGTTAGCATTTCATTTATATCTGTACAAATAAGTAATATAAATTAGACAGATAGATTGGAGAAACAAACAACATTTATATACAACTTCACTTATGTTTCTTTTCCATAATATTTTTATCAATTCAGATCTGGTTTCTAAAGTAAACTGAACAAGATATTCATTATATCGGCGGTGCATAGATCAAGAAATATCTGAATATTAATCAACGTTCAGTTTAACTGAGAAAAATTATACATAACATTCGATACAATTTAGAGCTCCTGATCTGGTCACACAGTACGCCGACGATGATTCTTCCTCTGTGTTTCTACTGATGCTGGTGTTGTTCAACATGACTCATCCGATGCTAATTGTAGGGTAAAACAAATGTATCCTAAGCTAACTGACAACCAGTGGATGATCAAATGAAAAGCGGATACATTTCCAATGCTCTTCATATGGTGTTAGTATGGCTATTGCTTATTTATTTGTGAAGGCAACGTTTGCTTTTGTAGTAAATAGAGACGATGGTTATTTCCGTTAATTCGAAATTTCATGAGACGATAAAGCGGAGAATTAATTATCTCACTCCAACATATCATTGTATAACACACACTCGTAGCAGGATGAAACCTGTATAAAAATGTGTCAATATTTATAACAATGTTCCACCCAATTATACTGATTCAATCGGGTATGTTTTGTGTTGCTTGATACTAAGGTGAAAAAAAATGTTAGCAACTGCCTAGGTAAACACTTTGCTATACAATTTATTAAATTCATCACAATATTCTACAACTGTCAATTTAATAGAAGACAATATCTTCACAGCATGTTCATATTTACGATTATCTCCTTCATAAAGGGCAAAGTGCGGTAAACATATCAATTTGCCAAAGTTAATATTGGGACTTTTAAACCGCAAACAAATAAAGAAAATGAAGGTGTTCAGTTTATCACGTAGGTAAGGAAGTCCACAAATCCACAACAGTTCCCGATTCATACAGAATATTGAATTCTGTATCCCTTTGTTCTTCTTTGAAAGTTTAGATATAACATTTGCAAAACTGGCTGACGGTGACATTCATGGTCACAAATTGGAAATTCTTTGTCTCCATTATGATAGCATTACCCATTACCCATGAATGAGATGCGCAATCAGTTAAATGACAATTATAGAAATAGAATTGTTTTCTTTTAAGACCCATCATTAGAGGTAAAAATAATGATCATTTGATATAATGAGCATTGCATCTGAAATAAATTAAAGGCTGTTCGGATACAGCGCAAAATGAGTAGAAAGAGCTATCCTAAGTATATTTTTCATCTCAGAATTAGGCAAAATGTCAATAACTATACAAAGTCTTTCACGCATGATTTGTTTCAAAGGTTTTCAATTGGAATAAGAGTTTACAGACACCACCAAGTAATCATTCCATGAATAATACAAACATATTGTTTAACATTAAATTTGAAATAATATATACTAAAACAAGGCCATGTTGTTCTACAAACGTTAGTATTCATAAGACTTCAAAACTGAATTTCCTCCAAACTAAAGCTAAGGTAAAGTGGTGATTTTTAATAACGTAAACGATTACCAGATTGCATCGTACAAAACTTAATATGCTAAGTCGTGTAGTTTTATTGTGGCATTAATAAATCTAAAAGTACAATAAAACTTCAACTGACTTATTTTGAATAACCTAATATGTTCATACCATATCCTGGCTCATTTTAATTGAGAATACTTCACGAAAACAATGGGACTGCAAATGCATGTTTGAGAATTGATAGCATTCAATCGCCTTGATGTAATTCAATGAATACAATGTATAATATCGTAACCTATCGAATATATAAAATGTTAAACAAACGATTTCAGTAATCTTATCCGATTGTTGCAATTCTTCTAACAATTCTAAAACGTATAGCACTTGCATGGCCATACGAAATCAAACGACTTGTACTGTTTGTTTGTTTGGTTTTTTTAAAGTTTCACGAGTTGTTAATACATATTGCAGTTTTAACTCATAATGAAAACAACAACTCTTTTATATGTTTCTAGAACTATATGCGTGTCATATGAAAGCTAATGTTTGAAGAAACAAATGGTTAGACCTGGGTGGGTGTATACAGGTTCCTTTAAACGATGCAAGTAAAACCAAATGTCTCAATTATATGATATGATCATTCAGTACCTACATATGCTAAATAAACCTCTGACAAACAAAGTATTTCAACACAGAACAGGGTATGTCATTAAATCCATGATTTCCAGCAACCACACAGTACTCAAAATCCCCCTGGTTATTTGGTTCCTCGGTGTTCCAAGAAGTATATGATGCAGTTTCGCCATTCCACCACATCCATTCTCTGCTTGCACCTACTGCTCGAAGTCCAATCCAAATTTGATCTGCTAATGTCTCATTCATAACTGCATTACAAAAGTTTTAAAATATTAAATATTATAATTAAGACATGCTTATTCATCAATATATGTATGTATGCATGTATGTATGTATGTATGTATGTATGTATGTATGTATGTATGTATGTATATATGTATGTATGTATGTATGTATGTATGAATGTGTTTCAAATCAACAGAACATCACCAATGCTCATTTATTTACCACAAAATGTCATTGCACCTAATGAGATTCCAGCAGATTGATAATATCTTAAATCTACATCGAAGTTATATATTTATTTGCTTGCTACAATCAAAAGAAACATACTTAGCGGTGTTTATTTCTCTGATGGAAATTGGAAAAAACCAATGTTGTGGTCATATTATTGGGTCTAAAGATTTTATACAAGGTTCTGAAGTGTCCAACATTCTTCACTCCTTCATTAAGTTCTTTCTAGATTTAAGTTAAAACTAATACTTCATTTAAATATATTCATAAGAATTACAAAGTAGTCATTGACATTTTGGACTCAATCACTATTTTGGGACTTTTGTTAATTTATTCAAGGACATTCTGGACTCTATCATTGCGACACATTAGATCATTTAAGGTACATCAGCACATTAAAGATTAGAATTTATTTTGAACACAATTGAAATTTTGTCGGATTACTCTATACTGTGCGTTTATTTAATTGACAATATTTTGAGTAAAATATTATATTTTCGGGTTTTTGTATATATTGATAGATTATTTGTTGAACTATAAAGAAGAATATGATTTTCATGTTACTCTTACTTAGCCATACTAGTTCCCTATCTATTTCTCCCTCTCTATGTATGTATGTATGTATGAATGTATATATATATATATATATATATATATATATATATATATATATATATATATATATATATATACAGAGAGAGAGAGAGAGAGAGAGAGAGACAGAGAGAGAGACAGAGAGAGAGAGACAGAGAGAGACAGAGAGAGAGACAGGCTGAGAGTCAGACAGACAGATAGCTAGATAGATAGATAGATAGATTGATAGATAGATAGATAGATAGATTGATAGATTGACAGATTGATAGATTGATAGATTGATAGATATATAGATTGATAGATTGATAGATATATAGATAGATAGATATATAGGTAGGTAGGTCGGTAGATAGATAGATATAGATAGACAGATAGATAAATAGGTAGATATAGATAGACAGATAGATAGAGTAAATATTGTTTCAAGTAACAAGAATATATAGTATTTTACTAGACATTATGTCCCAATTAGCATTTTCTAATAAAACAAATATTCCATAATGAAAAATATCTACCCTGAAGGCCTATGATCTGTACGTTAGGAGAATCCCAATAACCTTGAACCAGTTTCTAATAAACATATTTACTTCTATTAATTGTTATTTTTCTATCAAACCCATAAACATGGAGAGTATTTTAGCTGTTCTTAGTTGCTTACAGACTTAAAATAAAAGAATTCAGGTCCAGATATAGAATAAACTTGATTTTCGTGAAGTCCAACATAAATATTACAATACAATATCACATACCGATATTTTTAAAACAAAACTAACAAACAACGGAAATTAAAAGTACATAATAATTCCCTTCAGAAAGAAAAACAAAGATCAAGGCAAGAAAGCTTAGGTTGTACTTTTAGTCGAATGTGCGTTTGACAAAGATTTCATAAGATAGTTAAAATGTATGATCCATATCAAAACATTAATTGCAAGAGGAACTAGGGCTTTTCATTGTATACTCCATATCAAACCATTTCAGGCGAGAGGGTTTATGTGTGTGTGTGCGTGTGTGTGTGTGTGTGTGTGTGTGTGTGTGTGTGTGATTTAGCTTTTTTAATGTAGCCTTAACCATGTTTCAGTCATATAGAAACGATGTCTGCAGTGTGGACGTTTATAATGATTTCTAAAACTGGGGTAACATGCCGCAGACAAATAGTATGATGTCCCACCCAGTCACATTATCCTGATAACAGTCCGATCAGTCCTAACACTAAAGCGGCGAGAGAGACTAGTGCGTTAAAATGTATACACAATAACTAAACATTACATACAAAAGACCTAGAGCGTTAAAATGTGAATTCCATATGAATAAATTACAAAGAGGGACTAATGTGTTAAAATGTATAAGGCACATCAAGACATTATAGTCAAGAGGGACTCATGTATTACAATGTATACTCCACATCAACACTGTGCAGGCAATATGGACTAATGTGTTTAAATGTATACTCAACATCAAGACATTCTAAGCAAGAGGGACTAAAGTGTTGAAATAAATATTCCACATCAAGACATTCTTTCAAGAGGGACTAATGTGTCAAAATGTATACTCCATATCAAGACATTACAGTCAAGAGAGACTAGCGTGTTAAAATGTATACTCCACATCAAGACATTACAGTCAAAGGGGGGTGGGTGGTGCTAATGTGTTAAAATATATGCTCCACATAAAGACAATACAGGCAAGAGAGATTAGTGTGTTAAAATGTACACTCCACATCAAGACTTTACAGGCAAGAGGGACTAATGTGTTAAAATGTATACTCCATATCAAGACATTACAGTCAAAGGGGGGGACTAATGTGTTAAAATATATACTCCACATCAAGACAATAGAGGCAAGAGAGACCAATGTGTTAAAATGTATACTCCACATCAAGACATTCTAAGCAAGAGAGACATGAGCGTAAAACTTTTTTTTAACAATATTTCAATTCTACATAGAAACCAGTGCAATGACTGACAATATGCATAGTCTATTGCAGAATATACCAAACTGTAATGCAACTAATATTTCAAAGCTAACTTTCAAATGTTTCAATAAAAACAGAAAAAAAATTTCACATTTAAGCAAGCCAAACCTTGACATGTCATTCATCAATGTCTCACAGTGATTTAGCTTTTGCATCGTCGTTTGTGGTGTATAAAATAATGCCTAACACAGATATTTTCAAAAGTTTTAAAAATAAAGAAACTAATCTACATGAATATATTTCAGCTGAAATGTTACGATACGTTATATTTGATTGGTTTATCCATGAAAACAAAAACACATAAGAACGGGGTGAAAAGGTTTTGTTTTCTTTCTTCTCAGACTAACCTAACTTTTCATGACATGTCAAATTATGATTGCTTGAGTGCATATCAACCTAAATGATTACGATAGGAAGCTATTACACTTCCTGCTAATCATTTGAACATAAATAGGTTTTTAATTCACTCAATATAATACCTTCTCGGACAAATTGTAATTCAGCGTCAGTCCTGATGATCATCAACTTGGCTCCCTCCGATTCACATGTAATCATGGCGTTGTTGCAAGTTTCATTCACTAAATGAACTTTGTAGCACAGAGCCAATGACTGGTTGTAAACATAGCCTTCATTGCAGTATTGTGGTCTTGTAAATAAGAAGATCAGCAAAGTTGTAAATAAACAATTGTACATGAAAGTTCACTGAACATTGCTAAATTTTTAAAAATAGGATAGAGGTGTACATTTTTAATGGACAAATGTTTGTCATTATGCATAATTTTGTCTCCATTCACTTCATTCTCTCCCTCACTCTCTCGTTGCAAAAAGGAAAAACTTCAATTTTTAACATTCTGTTATATTATTGTTATTAATGAGGTAATAAACATTGATTGATTGATCGATTGGTAAATTCAGTCATTGATGGTGGGATCAGTAGATTGATGGACATATTTGAAATATATATCCCCGGCTAGAGCATGAAGACAGAATGTAATATATTTTACTTATTTAAAATTATAATTTTATTGGGTCTGAAAGAACTCTTGAATAAACCTTTCAAATATAACTTCTCTTTCTGTGATGTCAGAAATACTTGAGCGTATATTGTAATAAAATCCGTTCTTCTTATGAAGTTTTGATTTTAACTTCCCAAAAAAATCACATACAGCAGATACTTGAAAATTAGGTTACTAGGTGTACTATGAGAGTAAATTGTCCCAACTATTTTAAAACTTTGATCTTACGGCTGGTGGCGTTGCTACGCTGGATGTAAAACCGTACGGTCATGTAAACATTCGAAATCCCATCTAAAGATCATAATTTTTGTTTAAACGTATCAACGTTTAACCAGGCGCATTCAACAGTGTTTGTCTCAAAAACGTTATTTGAAGGGTCATCATGAGCCAAAGCATATTTCCATATATCATCAGGTTGTATCACTTTTGTCATATCTTTGAAACAAGTACAATCGACTCTGTGAAACGTTGGTTTTAATTATACATCATATCAATAAACGACTACTTCTATCTTAGAAGAACATTTCTTGATTTGAAAGACATATGCGTTATAATACCTATAAATATAACGTACTTATGCCTGAGAAGACATACGTTGTCAATCCGTTACGTTAATGGTGCTACGTCCTTCACACATTTCCTTAGTCAGTCGTCTAATAGGGTGTTAAAGCCACGATACAAATCTTAAATCCATTTGGGCAATTGTGTCACACCCTCCCCAGACTTAATGAATCAGTCATGTGTTAGATTGTTGTCGTCATAACGCTAATACTAAATCCGTTTAGACAACAGTTCTACGTCCGGCAGAGATCGTACTACTTTGTCTTCGAATATAGAGTTATAATCCATGATACGGGTCATAACAAAGTTTACGTATTGGTACCAAGTCCACCACAGGCTTTGATAGTAAAATGTATAATATAATGGCAATATCAGGTTATAAAAGCTTTTGTAAGGCTCAATATTTATGGTACAATATTGTGAAACTTTTTCAATAGAAACAAATATTTCATGGTCTGTATCTCTTTGTGATTAACATACTAGTGTAATAATTCCATCCTTGCTGCATTGCTTTATCTGTAGGGAGTCCACGTTTGTATGATGAGGACGCTAGACAAATTTCCAGTGACGGGTGGTGGAAGAACGATCTGCATGATCTATCCCTGTCGCAAAGTATGGCACAGTCGAAATTCGGGCAATCATTTCTCTCCCACAATATAACAGATGCATCGAGGTTGTTCACAGAGTCGTGATCCTCGTTCCAAGTGCTACAACTACTGCTAGCAACGTCTGTATATGAATGGAAACAGATAAAGTATGTCTATCTGTGATAAATGTATTTTCAATTATTTTTCATCTTATCATCAACAGGAAAACGGTTTTACACGATCTCATTTCTATAATATTATTGAAATCCAGAAGCGAAACCTGTACAACGGATATCTAAAATTTAACTACGATCATATGTAAGGTATATATTAGAAACTACCAGCCCTGTATGTCATATTATCATTAAACCAAAAAAACACTTCCGAGTACACAACACTGATTTTGCAAGATCTATGCAAAGTGATTATATCAATTATAAAACCTGTTATTTCAGAGTCTGACATTGTTTTGGGTATCTTCACACACAACAAAGAAGCATGGTATTTTTGAGTGCCTTACGTTCTATAAAACAAATTCTAAACACTTATGCCCATATATGAATGCCTTTCAGATATAATGTATATAGTACTACGGTGTGACACGCAACATCTCTTAGACAATAAATATAAATTAAATTAAAATAAATCCATGAACCATGCATTTGTTCCATTTGATTATTTATATGTAAGAGTCATTTGTGTTATCTTTGTGTGAATGAAGGATTGACTGAACATATTCTTCTTTCAATTTAACTGTAGAACTAAATGTACAGAAGTGAATAAGATTTTTCCCATCAATAGCTTCAAAATCTATTAAAGTTCCTTCTCACTATTTTTTTCCATGTACGAACCTTACCTAAGAGTCATCTTCCTCTGTAGTCTATAACCAGGCTACTGTATAAATATGTCGCTTGTTTATGACAACGCCTTATTGGCATAGTTTTTAGCGGCAAAGATAAATGTAACAGTTGAAAACTGTGTTGCTCTAAAGCGCTCGTCTTTTCCGAACACTTGCTTCTCATTTCTGACCACTTGGGTTCTAGTATCGGGCTCATCCAGTGTGGGTATGAGTGAAAGCTTGCCATGAGCTTCCCGTAGGTCAGTGGTTCTCACCGAGGTATCCGGGGTTCTTTATGCACCAGCTATTCTGGTCGTGATGTAGAGTCTATCTTGCGCAGATAAATGGCGTTAAACCAAATACAACAACATCTAACCCACACAAGGAGGGGGTGGAAGAAACAGCCCTGAGATTACAAATTCTTCGCTAAGTTACATATATGCAAGTGAATTATAACATTTAGTATATCTATTATGGTGAAGAGCAGTCAATTATTCGGGCGGAATTGACCCATTGATTAGACAATATTCGAATACATCCCTAAAACTTTCCACTTATAATCATGTCTAGGATGAATTGGGTTAAGCGATAACCTGAAAGAAGTTACCACTCTTTAATTTACAATTCCATTTTAAATAAGTAATACATTTTTTTTTGTAGATTTACAAAGTTATAATATTAGCCTTCTCGCTTTTAAAAACGGTTAAGCTATCAAAATCATCTGAAACAGTAGCTAGTGTTGGCATTTATAGATACGGTGGAGTGTTTTGGGAAAAATTCACCAGTGCTAGACCCTGACATCACAGAGAAGAAAACATCAGCTGGATGGGGCCAACTACGGAACTCAAGACAATATCTTTCAAAATCATTATTTAACCTTTGCACATTTCGAGTTTGCATCTTTGCAGTTTCACAATATAGTTCTCTTGCTCGCTCAATCGCTCGCTCGCATATCCACACACAGACATAAGTCTACGAGGGCTATATAAACACAAACGGACTATTCCATAGGCATGACCATCGAACATCTATCGATCTAAATTTCAAGCTTGCTTAGAATTTGTTCAGGAGACTTTTGCTGAATCATCGTAATAACCATAGCTGCTTCCAAATCTGTTTTGTAATCAGCAATTGGCCCATTCTTTAGCTTTCGGGAAAAAATAGATTTTTCGTCGGCTTTGATCAACTCTAATTCATTTAAGTTTGTTGTTTTCATGCTTTCGTATTTTGATGAGGTAATCACCAATGCACTGTGTTTCTCTCTAACTAAAACACACACACACACACAAATTATCCTTTAAAGTATGCATATATCTTGGTCAACTTCATTAAACTATAGACTATATTAGAAAAGCTGGGACATATTTCCTCTTTTCTTTAACAGCCAGTGATGTACACTCGAAATGAGGAATAAGAGATACTACAAAAGGTTGAAATTGGAAACGAACGGGTAACATAATTAAACAACTCGAAATTAATGTTGCAATTTAATAATATGCGGGGCTTTTCTTGCATCAAAGGATTTCACTTTCGGTCATCTTACTATATAGGCCAATTCTGCTGATATAGTGATGGCACATGCAGGAGACAAGATGTCAACTAATTGCCGTCTCTTGATTGGCTTTAGAAAAAATAAGGATTGTGTTCGCTATCGCTGCATCTATAGATGCAAATTAGGACAAATATTTCTTTGCTGCACTTTTTAAAAGGACTTTTATTACCGTTCCATTATTATTAGGATTAACCAGCTTACTTTTTATGATAATTGAAGTAGAAACTGAGGAATTGTCAAATAGACAAATTTGATGATCCTATGATACCAAATTATTTCAGACAAATTCATTTAATGTCGACAAAACATTTCCATTAGGAGCTAAACTCTTCCAATCTATTTACAAATCTAAAATATGTCATTTATTAAGTCAAACAAGAATCTTCGATTTCAATCAGTAAATGGATGGCGTGCTGATCCTGTTGCACCATTGTACCCAATGCAATCGCTTGACTATTTGAACATATTTCGTTATAGCTAACCATATATATTTGCAAATGACTGATTCTAAAGGGTTCGAAGAAGCTACATTTTTACACATGTATGCTCAGGTCCATATTTATTCATTTTGTCACTCTTGACATTTTTTCAGCATTGCTATTTGTTTATGAAACTTAGATTTGAAAAGATTCTAATAAAGTTTAAAATTTATCATTCACCAATATTTTCATCTAACTGTTGAGAGAGTGCTGGTAACTAACTAGGCTTGTAACAATGTTGTGTGCGGAAACCACTCATAGGCAAAACAAGAAAAATAGATATTTAAAACATCTCCAGTCACAGTGACTTCTGTTGCCATAACCAAAATTACTTACAAAAGAGTCGTAAGCACTTTGTACATGTAACATTTTAAAATAAAATAATCGATTTAACAAAATGTATAATACGAAGTAAAAGATTGTATTGCAACATAGTTAAGGTTGATTTCTCCTTTTCAAAAGATCGCCATTACATGGCGACCTAATGTTAATTTCCTTTTGTACAACAAGTGCCATATAATGGCGGCATAATGCTAAATTTACAGTTGTGTCCATTATGTCAAATTCATCCGAAGTGTGTTGGGGTTTTTCTTTTATCCATTCCCCTATTAAGACATTCTCTCGAACGTTTATTATTTTTCTCCAAATATATTGTTGAAGTTCATTTTTTATCAGCAAATGGTTCCTCTCATCAAAAGTTTTATGTTTGTGTCCTTTACGTGGCATTATGAATTAGGTTTATGTCTTGATATGATCTTAAAAGTATCGATGGGACAATCACTTATTATCAATCAGGAACTCGATCTGGATATCTTCTTTTTATTTCTTAGGACCATTGGTGAAATCCAATGATAAAGCCACACAGGTTCCAGTATGTTATCTTGTGAAAAGTTAGGTCCTTATGGGAAAAAGAGAGACCCTCTAATTGGTCAGATGTTCAAGAGTTGTCAATGAGTTATCAAGTTCTCACGCCTCAGTCATAACGACATAAGGCTATTCGCCTGAGAAATATTAAAACTAAAATCATATATAAGTTTTGATAACATTTTTTCAAATATAATAAGTCCAAAGCCTGTGAATTAGCAAGTACCAAACTAAACTAGTCATTACTTTACTCGTCCCAAAAAATAACTTAACGTATAAGAGAAATACAAAGGTTATAACTATAAACCTTGATATTAGAGGTCAGACTGTCTTGCCTATGCGTGAAAATCCGTTTCGAGCTAGATGTTATAGTACTTGTATAATTGACAAGAAAATAGATGACTAAAATTACATCATTAACACTCCCTGGAGGTGGAAACCGAAACGTTTTGATCATAAAGTATGAAAAAGGTGGAAACTATGGAATGAAATCTGACCTAGTGACATTGCTATAACCAGTCTTGGGAATTTATAAATACTAAAGAATCTGGCCATACACTTTTACGTCTACAACCAGAAGAATATAGTAAACTCAAACGGATAGTACATGAATATGACCACTTTTCTCCGGATGTTTCAAAACGAAAAAACAAAATATATCGTAAAGTTGAAATTGTAGCTTCTCAACTAAGGCAATTTGAAAAAAGAAATTAAATATTGACTTGTGAACAATTTTATAGGACCTAGTAAAAATAATAGGCGTTCATCCATGTTCACAGTGTATTGTGGTTCATGAACCAGATGACAACAGATGGCCTGTACAAGTTAAGGTCATGGCTATGTTTGAATTCCCTGTGGTTATCAGCAAAGAGCACCTGATGTCAAATTGTATCTATGGTTGGATATTCTGTGAAATTTTGTTTAAATGTTAGTCAAATGTTAAAGAGGTCTGTTGACATAAATGATGTACGGGTTGATGGAAGATCTATTTAAAGAGATGAAAAGGTTTTGGATCACCCAGTGTCGTACCTTTATAAAATATTAAACAGGCACTAGAAAATTAAGGAATATTTGACTTTTGATATTCGTTTAGCAACGTAAGTGCATTTTAGTTCTGCTACTCCTCCGATAATTGCCGACCCGTTATGTTCGATACTCGTAACCAAGATGAAAAAAGAACTCGGAGCTTGGTGAGATGGAGTTTGATGCTACAGGATATACACATTTATACACATTAACACACAAACATATATATATATTAGGTCCTTATGAGAAAAAGGAGACCCTCTGATGAATCGGATGTTCAAGAGTTGTCAATGAGCTATCAAGTTCTCACTCCACAGTCATACCGACATAAGGCTATTCGCGTGAGAAATAATAAAAGTAAATTCATGTATAAGTTTTGATAATATTTTTCAAATATAATCCGTCCAAAGCCTATGAATATGCAAGAACCAAACTTTACTAGTCATTAGTTTACTCGTCCCTATAAAGAACTTAAGGTATAACAGAAATATAAAGAAATCAGCTGTAAACCTTGATATTAGAGGTCAGACTCTCGCCTATGCATGAAAATCCGTTTCGAGCTACATGTTATAGTACATATACAGTTGAAAATAAAATAAATGACTAAAGTTATATCATTAACATTCCCTGGAGGTGGAAACCGAAACATTGTGATCATAAAGTATTTAAATGGTGGACACTATGGAATGAAATCTGACTGTAATGACATTGATATAACCAATCTTGGGAATGTAGAAATAATAGCGATCTGGCTATACACTTTCACGTCTACAACCAGAATAATAGAGTAACCTGTCACATGAATATGAGCACTTTTCGATGAATGTTTCAAAACGAAAAAATGAAATATATCATACAGTTGAAATTGTAGCTTCTCAACTAAGGCAATTTGAAAAAAAGAAATTAAATACTGACATGAGAATGATTTTATAGGACTAATTAAGCGTAACTAGCGTTCATCCATGTCCACTGTGTATTGTGGTTCCTGAACCAGCTACTGACAGCTGACCTGTACAAGTTACAGTCAAGGCTATGTTTGAATTCCCTGTGCCTATCAGCAAAGAGCACATGATGTAAACTCTTAGGTATGGCTGGATATTCTGTGAAATTTTGTTTAAATGTTAGCCAAATGTTAAAGAGGTCATTTGGCACAAATGCTGTAGGGGTTGATGGAGGATCTATTCACAGAGATGAAAAGGGTTTGGATCACTAAGTGTCATACGGTTGTAAAACATTAAACATACACTATAACAATTAAGAAATAGTTGACTTTGTTATTCGTTTCGCAACATAAGTGCACTTTAGTTCAGCTACTCCTCCGATAATTGCCAACCTGTTATGTTCTTCACCAAAATGAAAAAGGGAATCGGAGTTTGGTGAGATGGAGTTTATGCTGCAGGAAAGACGCACACACACACGCACACACACACACATATATATATATATATATATATAATATATATATATATATATATATATATATATATATATATATATATATATATATATATATATATATATATATATATATATATATATATATATCTGTGTGTGAGTGCGTGCGTGTGGTGATCCTTCATTGTCGAAAAAAGAGTCAAGCTTTGTTAAATAAAAAAAATGATTAAAAGCACATAATAAATATTGTGTATGACATGACGTACAATGTCCCTAAGAAGTTAAATGCAAAAATGAAATGCGTCGGCAAGTTTAAACATTGCAGGTTGTTCGGGTATTGCTAAAATGATCAAACATTGTAGAAATATCATCGATCGTTCGAAGACTGAATTTATTCATTCCATATACATTTTAGTTTAGCGTCAAATTCATAAAGATATAATACATGTTTAATCTGACTATTTACCTTAGAAACGTTCTAACAACGAATGCCAGATAAAAATTCGTTCAATCAGTTTTTAAATTTATCTCGATGCGTTAAATATTGTCACATAAATTATGGAAAACTAGAAACTCCAGCTATTCTCCAGTGCAAAATATGATGATCTAACGTAACACAAGCAATAAATGTCATTGTAAAGGTCTTCATATCTGGAATATTTTGAAGTCATTTTGGTACATTTTGGTACAAACGAACAAAACTAAACATCATGTCTTTTCGTGCCAGCAGCTTTAGATATATTATCAAAGTAATAATACATGCATCGACTTTCATATCGCTCGTTTCAAACGTTTCGCAGGTGAACTGTAGCTAATTTTATCCATTCAAGATTTTAAGTTCGCTAAAGTAACTTTGTTTCTTACAAACAAACTGTCTGTATCTTCGTTAATCATACTTTGAGATACCTATATTGTCAGTTCCCGACGAAACATATACATCCTTTAGCAAACAGTTTCAGTGCATTGATACACTCTGTATGTAATTATCTTATTGTTATCAAATATTTTAATGAAGTTCCATTTATATGTATGTATGTATGTATGTATGTATGTATGTATCTATATATATATATATATATATATATATATATATATATATATATATATATATATATATATATATATACAGAGAGAGAGAGAGAGAGGACGAAAGAGAGAGGGGGAGGGAGAGAGAGATTAGATTATTTATTTCATCCTTCAGTTCAGAACCTCGCCAAAGCTAGCTTTCAGTCCAACACCTCCTGATCCTTGCTTTGATAAAAAGATAATGAAACAATGTAATAGCATGATGTCACGCATGAACCTAACGAATATGAAGAACATATACAAACTGAGATAAACTGTCATACATTTCACGAGATAACTCCATATGTCGTATAAAATGCGGAAAGTGTTTACCGTATCACCCGGTACTTCTGGGATTACTACATTGAACAAGATGGGAAAGAGCGACATACAGAGGGAGAGAGAGAGTGAGAAGAATGTCAAGAAACATTGCGTACCATTTCAAAATTCGAATATAAATATTGTATACAAAGTATCTTTATATGAGCGATCCATGAAATATAACTCGTGAATCGAGTTTCACCTACATGAAATTTCGTTTTCCTTCTCAAGAACGGAATCGATGTTCATTATCTTTGCTCATATTAGCACCCATTAAAATCATATATTTAGCATTTCAACAGTTAAAAACTGAGTAGATATTCAAGCTAATCTAGTTTGCTTGTTTCAAAATCATGATTTGCAAAAGAGATCAGTCAATCGAACGGAATTTGTTTTCATGAATCCCATAACCAGCACCATTCTCGATGGCTATCATAGCAAGGAAGTGTTCGCAAAATTAATTGTATTCGTTGAAGGAATGTGGACTACATCGTGACACCCGGGTGTGTCGCCATCATGATCGCTAACGATGCACCTAGGTCGCACCTTGGGTTGTCCGAGGCGAGGACAATTCATAAAATCCAATACAATTCATCAATGTCCTCGGGCCCTATGTCCAGATCAGTTGGGTAAAACGCTAATGGAAATATTCTTGTTGAGCCAATAAGTACCGAATGCAGTTTTTTGGGGTGGTGACTCCTTTTGAGACGCAAGTACCATCTCCTGTGGAATACCACATTGGCGCAGATGGTGCAAAGGCGGTATCATTGAGTTCTCAATACATTTTGAGCTTAAAAGCATATTCATTATTATGCTTCAGTGCACTGTTACCCTTGAAATTAGGCATTAGTGTTGAAGAATACAAACTACAAGTCTCCTATGCATGAATGTGGACCTGGCTTCTTTGGCGGCGGCGCTGATATTTATGCTGGGCCATCTTTATCCCATAGGTTGCTCTATCCCGTCATAAGGATATCATTCTTAGCACGGGAAGCAATGACACACATAAAGCCTTTAAAGCCGCGTACTTTTAAGCATAGAGAATCACGTCAGTTTTTTAGGTAAAATAAGTTTGGTTGCTTTCGTTCGGATTCACCACAAGGCTTTCAAAACATATGGAGTTTTACATTCAGTAGGGTAAAGGAAAGTATCCCTGTCCCTGACATCTGCGTCTGGTTCGTTAATCTCCACGTGAGGTGCAGTTACGGACCTTTGGCATCCTTTTCAATCCGTGACCTTGAACTACTTTTCTGTCTATGTTTGTCGCCGCAGTCATCATTCTGTGCGAGGATCTCAACATCATAACACCGTCAGCATGGACTATTCATCTTTGTAATACGTGGCTTATAACAAATTGGTGTGCAACAACACATAAACAAGGAACCTAAATCGTTGACCAAAAGGATACCTAAACTACGGGTGCAAGACTATCAGCACCAAATAAATGTTCACGTGAGTCAGTATACGAGACACGAGAAAAAGTTAAGAATTATCGTCCAAAAAGTCGAAAAATATGTGGTCATGAAGAAATAAATACATATATAAGAACGCTAGAAGACAAAACGATACGTTATTATTTCACAACGTAGCCGAGAAGTATTGAAGAGAATATCAAAAACAAACGATCCTAGATAAATGACACACAAAGCTAATTCTACTCGTGAAATAGTGCATAAAAGACACAAACTTTTACATCCCTCGACGACAACTTTTGCATCTATTTATCATTGTATGCTTAACTCAGTAACGTTTCGAAGGAATATCTTTGCCTTGATCACTTAATGCTCTTTTTTTAACTAAGACAAGCTAACTTTGCCTTCATCATCGATTGGTGCTTGCACTTTGTTTAGCTACGACAGTGACCGAATGTTTAGACTAAAATTAAAGAAGCTGAGAAGCTGATGCAAATAATATTTAAACTTGCTAGAAAAAGCGGTGTGCTTAGTTCGCATCATCATAACGTTGAAAAAGCCCCGATAAAAAAGTGGACTTTTTCACCTTAGCAGATGTATAATTCTGAACCGAAAATGCCACAATTTTAGATGAAATTCCCCACGACTCGAAAAGGTCAAATATGTTAATGGATTCATCCAAACATTATTAAGAATATAGTGCTAATTCGGAATGGATTTTGTGGTGAAGTATTTACATCAGACTAGACCGTAAGAAATCATGTGAAAGAACATACCGATGAAAAACTAGACAAATGTGAAGAATGGTGTAAGTTCTTGTCTTTAATGCCGTACACAAATCTTACATTGACCGTCTTCAACAAATAAGAGTGTAATATGCTATCATAGCAACAAATCTGAAAACGGAAAGTTGTCATGTTACAATGCTATTAGAATATAGTTAGATTGAAAATAGATGAGCTAGCCTCACTGAGAAATAACCTCACTTTCTTAAAGCTTCTTGTTAATATCATATTTTTCTTTCGCTTTTGTTATAACTTTAGAACTGCAAGTGATGGATACTTACCTATTTATATGTGAGATTCAGTGTAAAGTTGTCTTCTTTATTCAAATTATTTTTATCTCATAATGTAGTTTTCATTTTAACAATAGTATAATGTTAGGTTTTAGCACATATTTTAATATCCTTGTTTAGTCTTTGGTAGCTTATTGACTGTTACTAAAGGGACAAAGGGATATATTCTAAGTATGTGAATTGAGACAGACATACATAAGTACATACATACATACATACATACATACATACATGAACGGTGCATATGATAGAGGTGTATGTATATGAAAGCATGCATACAACGTTTTTTGTAAGATCAACATTATGTAACTGTAAACGATTTGTGCTTGTCAAGTGCGTTTGCATATATCATTATGCGAGGAGACAGCGCATCCCCTCCTTGTAAGTTTACATTTCTCTCATTTTGCTATGTTTCCACTTTGAATCCAATCCTAATATTATTAACCTTTAGCAAACAATTTAAAATATGAATTTGCTTCATAAATAATGCATTGTTTAAGTGGGTTTACCGTATATGGATGATATGTTCAAATGTTTGTAATCTGTAGCATGGATGCTCAGTTGTAGTATATTGTATTGTAAACTGTCTTCAATTATTAGTACTATATACTTTGAATGGCGAAATAAACCAAAATACAGATAATCTCCAGCCTTAACGTCATAATCCACTAATTTCGTCGCTGTTATTAAATTTTTAATGTTTAATATGTATTTTGCATATAGTTCATTCTGAAACGTGTTTTATTTTTGTCATTCAATAAATAGGAGAGGACATGTTTACTACTGTTTGTATTTGGCCATTCGCCTTTCGACTAGACGGAGCTCAAGTTAATGTTTTCAAAATTATTCTATATTTAGCCATATTCACGAAAATCTGTCTGTGAATGTTTGTTCCCACAACCTTTCAATAGGATTCATCTCCTCCGATTCGGAAGCTGCGATAAAGTTGGATTCCAGTGAAGATCCAACAACCAAAACTAACAAAGGTTTCTCCATCCCTTGCGACAGTTTGAAGTTCTTAGAACATATTAGCAAGGTAGACTAGTAACATCCAACATTAACAAAAACATATTAGTCTCATACAGAAATGTTTGATACTAACTGTTGACATTACAATACACTGGTGAGATCAATTCAAAGGTAAATTTTGAGCAGTCCATCTTTACCGTTTTATTTAGACTTAAGCAACTGTTAATAGCACAATAGCTTCTTGTCTTCTTGGCATCCGTCCGTCTACGAGAGACGATGGCATAGCTCCAAAGTACGCTTTTGCTTATCCTTCTTTTTAGCTCTCTTTTCAGCTTGCTTTATTCTTCTCTATTCCTCTGCGTTTTGAACTCCCTGCCTGACAGCTAGACGCCAGCTGGAACGGTTGTTTGCACAGCTCTCCCAGTCGTTGACATTGATGTTTGCTGTCTTCATATCCTTCTTGCAAGCATCTTTGTAGCGCAGATGTGGTCGTCTAGTTGGTCGTGCACCTTCTGCTAACTCCCCATATAACAGGTTCTTGGTAATGCGACCTGGGTCCATTCTCTTGACATGGCCGAGCCAGCGAAGGCGCCTCTCGCTGAGTATGGAGAACATGCTGTTCATGTTGGCGCGTTCTAGAACCTCTGTGTTGGGTACTTTGTCCTGCCACTGGATGTGCAGAATGCGCCGCAGACATCTCAGGTGGAAGCTGTTGAGTTTCCTCTCGTGTCTTGCATAGGTGGTCCATGTTTCGCTGCTGTAGAGAAGTGAGCTGAGCACGCACGCTTAGTAGACACGCAGTTTGGTCTTCTCTGTGAGGTTGGGGTTGTTCCAGACCCTCTGGTTAAGTCTGGCCATCACTGCTGCTGCCTTGGCAATCCTGCCGCCCACCTCAGAATCAATGGAGAGTGAGCTGGAGATGTTAGACCCGAGGTATGTGAAGTTCTCGACAACTTCCAAATTGTACCCATCGATGGAGACAGAGGGAGGGGAGACTGTGTCCTGTGCCATGACATTTGTTTTCTTCAAACTGATGGTCAGTCCAAATTCCTTACATGCATGAGAGAGGCAGCATACCAGCTGCTGCAGTCCATCTTCCGTGTGTGATGTCAAGGCTGCATCGTCGGCAAAGAGCAATTCACGGATGAGTACCTCTGTGACTTTAGTCTTAGCACGGAGACGGGCGATGTTGAACAGCTTGCCGTCAGCCCTGGTATGAATGTACACTCCCTCGCTGCAGTCCTTGAATGCGTACTGGAGAAGCATGGAGAAGAAGATGGCAAAGAGCGTCGGTGCAAGGACACAGCCTTGTTTGACTCCGCTAACAACTGGGAATGCTTCAGATGTTGCGCCATTGAAGCACACTGTGCTGTGCATGTTCTCGTGGAACGACATAATGACAGCAAGCAGACGTGGGGGGCAGCCGATCTTCTGCAGAAGTCTGAAGAGTCCACTCCGACTAACCATGTCAAACGCCTTCGTCAGGTCTATGAAGGCAACGTAGAGGGGCATCCGCTGCTCGCGACACTTCTCCTGCAGCTGACGTAGTGAGAAGATCATGTCTACAGTTGACCTGCCGGCTCGAAATCCACACTGGGATTCTGGGTAGACGCGGGAGGCTAGGATCTGCAAGCGTGCCAAGGCAACACGGGCGAAGGCCTTTCCGACGATGCTGAGGAGGGAGATGCCCCGATAGTTGTTGCAGTCGCTACGATCTCCTTTGTTTTTGTACAAAGTGACGATGTTGGCATCACGCATGTCCTGTGGGATGTATCCCTGTTCCCAGCAAAGGCAGAGGAGTGTGTGTAGGGGCTGGAGCAGTGCTGGTTTTCCGCTCTTGAGGACTTCAGGCGGAATGCCGTCGCTTCCGGGAGCCTTCCCACAGGCAAGGCAATCGATGGCTTTTCCGAGCTCTTCCAGGGTGGGCTGTGTGTCTAGCTCCTCCATGACAGGCAGGTCTGGAATGGCGTCCAGGGCAGTTCCAGTGACATTGTTTTGGGTTGCATATAGCTCGAGATAGTGCTCAACCCATCGCTGCAGTTGTTTCCCCTGGTCTGTGATGACTTCGCCCGTCTTGGACTTGAGGGGGGCGGTCTTGTAGCTGGGGGGGGGGGGCCTGTCGCTTGTTTGATACCCTCATACATTCCTCTTGTATCCCCGGTGTCAGCAGCTGTCTGTATACTGTTGCAAAGGTTCAGCCAGTAGGTGTTGGCACAGCGGCGGGCGGTCTTCTGGGCGTTATTCCTTGCAATCCTGAGGGCTTGTAGTGTTCTGGGGCTAGGTGCAGCCTTGTATGCCAGGAGGGCTTTCCTCTTTGCCTCAGTCACGGGCTCCATCTCCTCCCAGTTTGCCTCATACCAGTCGACATTCTTTCGCTCCCTCTTCCCGTAAGCTGTGATGGCTGAATTGTACACAGATTCACGGATATGGGACCACTTGGAATCAATGGTGTCATCAGGTGTCACTTTGGTGAGGGCTTCCTTCAGTTTGCTGATGAACTGCTGTGTTTTCTCTGGGTTGCTTGCACAGCAGGTGTTGATACGTGGGTGACCCTTCTTCTTGGCGTGGTGCAGCTTCTTGGGTAATATTCGCACCTTGCTGGCCACGAGGGAATGGTCCGTGTCACAATCGGCACTGTGGTAGCTGCGGGTAAGGAGGACACTGGTCAGTTCTGCACGCCTGGTGATGACGAGGTCTAGCTGGTGCCAGTGGCGTGAACGTGGGTGTCTCCACGACACCTGGTGGATCTCCTTGCATTTGAAGAAAGTGTTTGTCACACATAGGCTGTGGGAGCAGCACATCTGCAGCAGTCGCTGACCATTCTCGTTGATCTTGCCCCTTCCGTAAAAGCCGAGACAGGTGGACCAGGCCTCATGGTCAGCTCCCACTCTAGCATTGAAGTCTCCTAGTAAGTAAAGGCTTTCATTGTTGGGGATACTGGATATTGTCTGATCCAGAGCCTCATAAAACTTGTCTTTCCCCTCGTAGGTGGAGTAGAGGGTTGGAGCGTACACACTGAAGATGTTGACCGGGCCTAAGGATGTTGACAGCCGGAGGGCAAGGATTCTCTCAGTACCTGATGATGGAGGTTCAATGAAGGCGATTAGCGTGTTCTTGACGGCAAAGCCTACACCATGCTGCCTAGGTTCATCCAAGGGCTTCCCCTGCCAAAAGAATGTGTAATTGGCTTCCCTGATGGTGCCGCTGTCAGCCAGTCGGGTCTCCTGGAGGCAGGCAATGTCGATGTTCAGTCGGGAGAGTTCTCTGTCAATGACGGTAGTCTTCCGTGCATCGTCGATCTGCTGTAGGTCAGTGGTCAATCCAGGACACATGGTCCTGATGTTCCAGGTTGCAAAACGAAGAGTTGGAGTCTTTTTATTTCTTCTTTTAGTCTTTCCTGGTGCAGAGTTTTGTGGCCCACTTGTCGAGATGGTTCTCTAAGCTCCACGCACCCAGTGAAGCAGGCAGGCCATGGCGGGCAGCACCTTACTGACTGGGGGCTGCCCAGCTTGAGGCGGGCGGTAGCTGTCCAGTGAGACCTGATGATCTCTCCCACCGTCAGAAGTAACCCCTGGCGCCAAGCTCTACGCCAATCGAGCTTTGACTTAGAACTGGTAAACTGCTACTTCTCGTGTTGTGCCGACGCCGTACGACGACGCTGGAGTGTCCTCTCCAGTGGAGCTATGAAGCCTGGGCAGGGTGGTATGGAGAATCAGCTGTTGCCCATGCAGCAGATCCCCCCTCTCCACGCAGCTGGTGTGCCCAAGGGAACGACGAATGCCGATACAGCTTGGCACCAACGGCGTCGCAGGAGTTGCCGGAATGACGTTGAAGTCAATGTCATACCGCCTTAGGGACTCCATCTCCGGATTTTCTGTCGGGGTGTACTCCCTTAGCCTTTCCCATGAGCGGGTATAGCCACAAGGCAGCAGAGGTTTGGAATCGGAGTTTTCCTTCTCCTAGATGAGCTACCATCCAAGGTTTACGAGTCCCATCTACCCGAAGCAACTGGTTTTAAGGCGCCAGTGGGCCGCCTTCACCCCTTCTCCTGTTAGTAGAAAACATGGTCTGCCGGGCTTCAAATCTAAGCCACTCGCGAAGGCCAGGAGCTGGATTTTAGTTGACAGAGGCAGTAAGAGACGCAGGCCGTATGGGGCATTTTGGAGGATTGGGGCGCTTGTCTCCCACTCCCACCCCGGGCAATGTCAACCTTAGACCACAACCTTATTTAGACTTAAGCAACTGTTAATAGCACAATAGCAATCATACTGATTTGTCAAGAAAGCACGTAAATATTTCAAACTTTTATACTAAATTGCAAGCTGCAATGTGGCGAGTATAGCAAATATGCATTATCCCAGGGCAGCGCAATTTTATTTGGATAAATCTAAACCGCGATTGCAGTAAAGTTTGACAAAGTCAATAGCACTCAGTGCAAACTCTCTGTTTATTATATCATCATATGTTCAAGGAGATCCGTGTGTGAGAGAGGGAGAGATGGAAATAATACCAGGTATAGAAATGTACTTGCCATAGATAACAAATTAAAATAAAAACCGTGTTTGCCATATGTCATTAATTGTTTGTTTTGGTCTTTTTTTATTTTCTTTTGCAAATATTAAAGTAGAAAAGCGTTTGAAAATGAACTAGATATGTGGTTGTTCGTGAGAATATATAGGATTTGATTAGCTGATCATCTTACCACTCATGAGGACAGATCTCAGATTTGGTAACTTTCGAGGACCATGCTTATGAATGAAGAAATGAGTGGCTGTAAATACCACGTTTCTTGTAAGATTTTAAACACACTTTGAATATACGCTTACATGATCACGATCAAGTATACGTTCGATAGTGAGCGTGGTTCACGTATACTACTGAGGTGAACATACACCTGCTTGGATGAATTTGTAACTACTCTCGTGGGTGTATTCTTCATGCAGCTTTGAGTAAACATGGTCAATAGACATTAATTATAAACAGGTTAACTGAGTTTTATTACGCCCAAGATCTGCGCATATTAATCAAATTCAGATCAGGTAGATCTGGTGTTTAAATCGTATTTATTATAATATTGTCTATGTCACAATGCCGCCTTCCGCCTCTTAATAAAAGCAATGTGAATAAAATCTGACAAATGATTAACATGAAACCGATCAAGCATACTAATTGCTGATTATCCGTTGCAAAATGTGTGGAACGTTTGTATTATTTCCATCAGTGTCTTTTTAGCAAAACCGTATGGTCAAGTTCAACCAAATTTATGAGTATAGGATTTTCAGTAGACCTAGTCAGGTATATTTGTCTCCAAGCAATTATCGTTAGTAATTTATAAAGTTGCAAATGCTCCGATTGTTAGCAGTTCATCACAGTATGATTCAGTTTTATAAGATATGTTTGTATTTATTTTGCTACTAAAATACTGGAAGTCATAGTTTCTACGGTAATAATTGAACTTTTGTACCTCTCACAAGGGCCCAAATGTAAATACGTGCCGTCATTAGTAACCGTCTGCTAACGCTGTCAGAGTTCAAAGCTCAGGCACGGATTTTCTCCATACGTAACTTGTACCTCTGACAACAGATGACGTCATAACCGATTGTAACGTTTAGACAGGGCTTTTCTCCATATCTGACCTTAAAGTAACAATCCTTCGAAATGTTGCATCTTTTTGTTAGCTTTTGATAAACCAAACAGTAGGTGAGATATGATCATATAATACATGCTATTGTTTGTATTGCCATTGTACTGCACTTTACTAGAAACCTTAGATATAAACTAATAGTCTTCGAAACATTCCATTGAGGCAATTATAGAGGAGGTTTACGGATTTCAGTTTTAGTAAAAGCAAAGTTAGTGTTCAGACAATAATTCGATCATCATAAGGGAAAAAAAGTATCATATATTAGTCTCGAACTCCGTCAAAAATTGGCATCGCACTGACTTTGCGGATGCCATTTTTGTCATTAGTCTTGTGGGTCACCCAAGATCTGATTAAAGAAAGAACATTTCAACTGACGAATATGTAGCACTGAATAACAACGTGACATTAGTTGTTAGTATCATAGCCAACCCAGAGCACACATACTGAATGGGGTATCACAGGGAAGCGGTGACATATATATGGCAGTCGGTTATTTTCTTTTACTGGAATTCATTCTAATAATATATAAAATTTGGAAACTAAATTGTGAATAAATACAACAATGTCCGTCTTGTACATCCATTCAAATCACAGATTAACTTCAATGCAAAATTTACTTCTAATGTTTCAACTAAGGGTAAAAATGAACCCAAACTGATACATTCCAATGTTCAAGGTCGTCTCTAACCGCAAGAGTTGAGATCGTTTCGCATAACTAGACAAAGCTTAGTGTGTGACATGTAATTGATGTAGGGAACACTCCTCTTGATATATTGGTCTTTATGTCATAATCTAGGACACGTGCAAGTCACTGGCTGAAGAAACAAAAGGTTTTCTGTATAAAATTGACAAAACTCGTATTGTACCTTCAAGTTCATGTCGACTCAATAAAGTACTGTACAATCACATTTTTATATACCCTTTGTACACATTTGGTACATGACTTACATGTCTTGCACTATTAAACCAATACAAAACTTAGAGTACAATCATAATGCTTCTAACTTGATTGATTCCATCCTCAATTAATGTAGTGAAGTTTCCTCCATATACACATGCGCCATAATGAATAAGTGATACTTGGTAACATCGCTAGCATAAAATGCTGTCTAAAGAAGGGATATATTTGGTCCACAAATAGTTAGTGATTGTATATGATAAAAATGATGTCACTTCGACAACATACTGGTATCAGCAGGAATCAAAGACTCACATATGTTTATTTACTAAGCTATAAATTATATGATATTGTTCACCCAAAAGTGTTATATATGCTACGTCCCAAATCTAAATTTACTACATCTCCTAATGCACATTAAAATACACAAAGCAAAAGCCTACAAATCTTGACCACACGAACGTTGTACAGGTAACAACATTGTTGGAGCATATACTTATCAATGGCAACAAAATATAAATATTTCCACTGTATGTAATGCATCATCTAAAGTATCATTGCAACACATCTTTATCAATTTGTTTTCATTTATTCCTTATATGTGTTGACTAATGAGCCAAAGGCGTCCTAATGTAATATAATTAAGCTTATAATTCCACTTTACTAAAATAATAAGTAGGTGATCATCCAGTCTGCTTCTGGAACAAGATGTGCTTATATATATGTGGACACAATGTCGAATTTATTCATCTTGATTGATTCGTCTTCTGCCTATCAAATGACTGAAACATTATCTTTATGTGAAAGCCTGCCTGTATTCAAGTATGAATAATTTAAAATCAAGTTTTCTAGTCCTCACCCAACCATGGCCATTTATAACATTTCATCGTGACTATATGCGGCATAAATATAGATATTCATGCTAGATATGTTACAGTCTTAACCCACACTGATTAAGTATTTAGATCGTTTCCACAGAAGGAGCTTGACGATACATTTAAACTAAGCTTTGTATTTGGCCAATTATTAAGATATCGGGCAAGTTCAATACTGAGTAATGTATATGCATGGTAATGAAGTGGATTAGCATCTGATTGGGTGATCACGCAAACACCGAAATATAGGCAGACTGCAATACGACATGTTAGCTTTGATCATCATTTAGACGAGTTAAATATTTTATCTGCATCTGTGTATACTTATGCCTTTAATATGCGGTTATAATTTTATCCGACCAATTACATTCAGAAATTTACTTCATACATTTGCTCTTTCTCTCATACTAATATATACTAAAAAATGATGACAGGTAAATATTCCACAGACAGATCGAAATAAAAACTCGTCAGAATTAGTTGTTCAAATTCATCAATTGCAAACATTACTTCCAGGAGGAGTAATCGTTAAAGCGTTTTAATGCATGTAGTATTTGACTCGTTGATAACCATATTACATATTTCAAACACATCACTACTCAGGATTAAAGTCTTTCTTTAAGTTTACCATTTGTGGCACCTAGTTATTATTGCCACCATTCACAATTTAATACAATAATAAAGATCGAGTTTTGTCAATAAATAATCATCAATAAATAAAGAACTGAGACATCGATGAGAAGTAATGTCAAAGTCGATTTGGGAATAGACCTTGCGATAAACTGCTTGTCACAGGTTCGTAATCAGAGCATAGGCTGTATGTAACTAACATACGGTTAATGTATATAAGTGTACATTAAAAGCCAAAAACTGCAGTGTTTGGGGATGCGCATCAAACTCCACTATGTAGTGTTCTAGTCCGTCAATGTGACAATATATTCTTTATTCCACTCAGTTGACACGTTATCGCAGCCATTACATGAAGGGGCATCCATCTGTAACTCTACTGCCTTAGTGTCGGTGGTTACTATGGTGTTAAGTACCTCGCCATATTCTGTTTCCGAAAAGCGCGTACATTCATTTCCAAGTTTTTAGCCAAGTTTTTCCATTAAGCAGCAGACTGGTTTGAGAAATCTTAAAATATTAAAGGAAGATCAAGTAAACTAAAAACTTAAAGGAAAGAATATTGAAATAATATATCACCAAAAGCTTTTAAAGTCTTCTAAGCGTGACATATCTCAATACGGAAATAAATATTGATCCATTCCGTTGACTAGAGTGAGGTTGAAGTAATGTGGGCCGTTGTGACTAATACCACGAGCATCATACACTAAACACAACAGCTCATTATCCTATTTTAGATTTCACTTGCAAAATGCTATATAATCGAGCACAATAATATGGCATTTACGATAGCTTTAAGAGGCGATGCATCATCAACAAATGCCAACCGTGCATAGTTAAATGTGTAGATCCTGGTATTGCCGTTGATGACACCCAACTTGATGCCTCTCTTGCAGAGCCATTTGGGAATTGCTCTTTTGTGGCGCTTGACATCAGGCTACTAAATGATTATACTTGCCATACTACTTGTTCGGCCTTTCAGGCCACCTCACCTAAGAGCTAATTTCCAAAGACTACGACAGGATGATATAGAATAATAACAATGGTCATCATTGGTGAGCGACATTGCATCCCACAAAGGACTCCCACACATGATAACATAGAGTATCTAAAATGATTCGTAAAATCAGAAATACGATCTGAATCTTTATGATTGAAAATTACACAGAGTCTATGAATTGATGTTTAAGTATCTGTTGACCATTATTAGTAACAATCTTAATAATAAGGTTTAATGGTGTCTTTGGTTTCATTTCTCATTCGCTGATGTTTTTGAAGAATTCAGTAACTTCCCATTGGTTGGGCTGGGTCACATGAATAGGCAAATTCGAGGCATAATGAGTACAAAGATTCGTCATATCTGGTTGATTATGAAATTTAGTAGGAATAGAAGGTGTTTATAAGGAAATAACTGAGCAGTCAGATTCATTTCAATGTTGGAGTCATCCTCATTTCTTGTGTTCCTGTTGTGAGTGTGCAGATGTGTTTTATGTTATACATTATTCGAGAAGAAAGAAATTTTTCGGCTGTTTATTCTATAACTGTTGAGAATTATTTGATGGAGTTATGGACAAAGCCATTACGATTCATGGCGAACAGTACATTTCCGGTTATGAGATGTATTAAGAACTTTTCAATCATTTAGGAATTTCACAGAACTTTGGTAGGATTAGTATCAGCTCACTTCAAATGTTATAAGTTCGTCTCACATTTTCATCTGTAACTTTGCTTATTAAATTATTTACTGCGTTTTACAAAGCGTATTGGTTTTGCTTCTTTATGTTATTTATTTTATGGCCGTAGAGTCGTAAAAAAGTCCTGGTTACGATCGCAACCCAGACATATACCCAGGAGTAGCTGATGTCCTGTAGAGACAAGAATCCTTAAAAGTAATGGTGATGAAGTCTATCAGTGAGACGAAGTTGATATCAATGATCTTCGTGCCTTTAACCAAACCTGGTTTGCCCTTGTGGTCAATGAAAGATATGGGTAGAGTGAAAACATCAAACAATACTCACGTGAATAACAATACAAACTGAAATGACGGCCAAGGCGGATGGTGTATTAAGCGTGTACTTGCACAATAATGGACGTTTACCTCAATATCCGAACTGGCCAACTTGTGTCTGCACAATCCGAAATGACATACGGATAATTTATAGCCATTCTTCGCGATAATCGTCGATAAAAATTGGCTGTGGCAAGAACCCGACTTATATGAACTGTTTCAATTAATATATAAGGACTTACTACTATATGGTGGAACAGGATATACAATAAGTCCCCGGTACAAAAAAAAAATATATGGCAGTATTTCAGGTCAGTCCTACTAGTTATGATGTGTATCAGAAAGGTGTGTTCTCGCGCCCGTTGTCTGTGCAAAGAAACGTCACTATCCTACCAGAACACATACGGCCCTTCTTATGATGTAGTAAATTGTTTTATTTGCATTTTGCTTACCAATGTTTTCTCTATAGCACTTGAGACCTTAAGCTATATTATTTTTACGCTACTTAGAGCGAAGCGCTCAACCTAACATATCGTAAGCTTTACACGAACCATGGAAGTTGCTGTCAGTGACGTAGGTGTTGGTGAGATAGTACGTGAGTCGACAGCCTAAGTTCTAATAAAAACAAGAACAACAACTAAATGAATAGTCCACAGTAGGTGTGCGCCACTGTCAATAGACAACCGCCAACCTCTTGCTAGTGATTTGGAAAAATGATCCAATTTTCTGGACATCAGCAGCTACCTATGTATGTTAGTTACAATGCAGACCAAGCAAGAATTGCAGCAAACATGATTAGATATAGAATTGTCCATTTTGGAAAGAAACGACAGCAGGCAACAAGCACAAAGGAAGATGGATACTCAACAATAAGCAACAAAATTGGTGCGCCAGTCGAACCAAATAGATGTGCGTCAGCAGAGCAATCCCAGAAGTGAAATAGGTCACAAAGGTTCAGTAGAGCTGCTGCTGGTAAAGGACTTGCCAAAGTGATGAAGCAACGCATGCCAACTGGTAAGAGGGCGGCTGGCGCGTTTTGGGGTAACTCTCCGACTATGACTACATGGAATACAATTATGCATTGTCTCTGTCATTGTTTTTTGTATTGCGTGACTTAAACAAAAAACTGTTATGTTGATTTGTTTGATCTGCATATCATTGTTTCGAGAATGGCCTGCAACTCATAATTCCTATCGGTCTAGGACATAGTTATAAATAAACGTGTGTGCAACGACACGGATTTCAAGTGCGCGTCCTTTGAGAAAACCTGGCTAGTATGTGATGTACCATGTTTTATTGCTAAGACTGAGCTAAACAGTTTTTGTAAGCCAGATAAACCACACTCACTGCATGTGTCCCATCGTACGCATGTATCTGATCCATGTGTTATAATCAACCTTGAATGACGCTGATCCGTTATCTCTGTGCCTACGCCTGTACACGCTTCAATTATTTTAGGGAGCACGTACACCCAGATGTTCTGCTATTAGTGAAATATCAGTGTTAGAGTATGGCGCGGGATTCGTATGTGTGCATTTAGTTACTTTTGCTTTGCATCGAACAAGTGGTGTTTACCTTAATGCAGGCTAGACTTCGGGACATCTCAGACGAAAACACGATCTTAGGTTCTTGTAAGTCACAAACCCGATTTCATCGTTAATCTTTGTGCAAAGAACAGTACAAATATTTATCTTTCTTGGAACATTCGCAAATTGATGTGTAAGCGATTGGCTTTCAGGCCATTTCGTTTTAAAATTTGGTTGCAAACCCTCTCCTTGTATCCTGTCTTATCTCGAAGAATAATCTCCATCACCTTTGGTCTCTTTATTCGTATGTGATGGATAAAACGATCGGTAGTAATACCAGCTTGTACGACACTTTATAGGAACTCCTACTGCATTTTAGGAGATTAGATGGACGTACGCTTTACATACGTTGCACTCTGAGGTGAAATATTAAAGAGTTCTCATGGATAAGTATGTGCTTTTTACAAACTTGAAGTATCTGGAACTTGCTTACTAGCCCAACATGACATTGGGATAGTATCCCCTTGCAAAGCAATTTATTCAAAAGTATTATAGTGAACATGATGCTATAGTGAGCTTATTGTACTGACGCCGTATTATCTGAATGGATCTAAGTGTAGACATAATATAGCATATTACATAGACAAAGTATTATCTAAATGTAATTAAATGCACACATAATATACTATATCACACTGACACCGTATTTTCTAAATGGATCTAAGTGAAGAAATAATATATCACATCACCTTGGCACCCTATTCTCTAAAACAGTCTTTGTTGTGCTTGAAGTTCACATACACCTGTCCATTTTGTTTCTCAATTGTACTCTAACCTCTTCGTATCTCTTTCTACATATCATAATCTGCCAATGTTTCAGTACCTCATTTCCAGCATAAGTAGACCATATATCATGTTCACACGTTCCACAGTTTCCTTGAGAGTTATTTAAGTTCTTATAATCGCACGTATATTTTTTCAAGTATTATTTTCTCAACAGGAAAATATCTTAAATTTATCTTGAAAACAATTCTTTGAAATTTTCATTTTATGTATTTTTCTATTCTAGAATTTCTCATTATTACATATTCTTACATCACACATGCACCACCAAACGGGAAATCCTTTTATCCGAATTTCCTATTAAAAACATTCATTTTCCGCACTCTAGCATGAAATTCCTGTAGCCCATAATGTAAAGTTAGAATATAGTGATTCTTGACCTCCTGACTCATTCATATCATTAAACCTCTGACTCATTAATATCATTGAGCCACTGACTCATTCATAGTATTGACCTTCTGACTCATTCATATAATTGACACTCTGACGTCCATAGCATTGGACCTCTGACCAATACATAGCATCGGCCCTGTGATCAATTAAAAAAATTCACCATCAGACTCCTTCGTAGCATTGACCCTCTGATTCATGCTGAACTTCGACCATCTGACTCATTCATATAACTGACCCTCTTACTCATTCACAGTATTAACCCTCTGACTTATTCATAGCACTGACCTTCTGACTCATACATAGCATTGACCCTGTGACTCGTGCTTAACACTGACTCTCTGACTATTCCATAGCACTGACACTCTGACTCATTCATAGCATTGACTCGCTGACTAATTCAAAACATTTGCCCTCTGACTAATTCATAAGATTGACCTTTTGACTCATTAACGTGTCTCAAGGTCACTGGGGTTTACTGCGGTAAAAGTGCATGACATATCATGAATAATTGTGTAACTTTATCAAATAGAAAACGGAAAGCATAAAGAAAACAGTTAGGAAAGGTCATTATATTTAGTATTAACCGTTAACCATTGCACTGTGTTCCTGGGAGCGGGAGTGGAGCTAGGGCTGGGCTTGCAAAGGAATTAAGAAACATCACTGCAGGTTTACACTCAACGGTGGAAACATCTACCGAGATTATTTTTTTTATCAGCAGCAAAACAATGTTTGTATATATATATAAATATATTTTCTATGTATGTATGTATGTATGTATGTTTGTATGTATGTATGTATGTATGTATGTATGTGCGTGTCAAATTTTTCTTTTCTACAGGTCAGATAGTGAGACAGGTTTATATCAATTAAGCCGTCATAGAAATTGATCAAGTTGGATGACTTGCAAATATTGTAGATTTTCTTCGGTAATGTTTAATAAAGTTAATGTTATAAAGTAAGAAATTTTGAATAAATATTTTAATGTCTCCGCATATGAACTTGGTTTATATATTCAGATTGTACTAGGCGCATACATTCACACACATTAATATATGAAACAAAAGTGGAAAGATCAAAATTGTGGGACTTAGGGAATACTTTAAAGGTGCTACAAAGGATGAACGTGGATCATTAGATATTTGTTCATAAATATCGGGTGGAAGACGGATTGACTGTTTCACCAGTGTTGCAGAATTATCTTTTCCATTGGATGATTGTAACAGTTTTCCTAATGACTACCATTTTTATCATATTTATTCAATTTATTTTCCTGAAAAATATAGGTCATTTTCGTCTGTCTTACCTTTGACATCAAAATAATGTTATCTATAGTCAACGCTAAAATCGTGCTTTTCTCCGCGTTGTTCATTAATCTTTCATATATTACTTAAGCTACATACCTCTCCGCATTCAAGACGTGCTAAGGGGTGCGTGATTAACTCTTCGCTCCATTATAATCGATTGCTTTCTAAAATCAGAAGCATAAAGAATGATGTGGTTAAAAACTGACTGGAAACTATAGATGTGTTTTTCTGATCAACAAACAATGTGGGTCAACGGGTTTATTATTATCTACTGCAGTCTTATTTCGCTACGAATATGCAGAGTTGAAGCTTGGAGTGGGTAAGTAGATTACGTTACTTAAGGTAACTACATGTATATACATATATCAGAAACATTCTGACTGAAATACATGCAGCTATATTTTGTATGGAAATATCATTTATTCATGGCCATTAATTGACATATTTTCTCTATCAGTTTGAAATATTTCACGACGATCGATATCAGAGATTCCCATTATATCTTATATGAATATATCTTGTTACATGGAATTTATCGTTAACTTAGTAGGTGTCCGTCACTTGCTTTAACGGTGGAAATGATTTTAATGTATCTCTAACTTTATCATACCAAATGCAAAGGAGCCGCATGCCATATACATTACTTAATTGTATTAATTTTAATGTCAGAGTAAGACAAGTAAAGCTTTCAGAACAAGTTTCCCTGGAGTGAAATATTTCCTCCACCCTTCACTTCTTATTTGCGTTTGAATTGGCGAAAATTAGTAACATGATGACCTAACTCAATTTACACCAACATGTTATGCATTTTCAGTCAGAATAACATGCGTTATGACTGTTGGACCAACTATATTTCATTTATTTGTTCGTTTGTATGAATATGAGGACACGGAAATCGAATTAAAATAAGTTTAGGATTACTTAGATTGAAATTCAAGTAAGATGGATATTCTGCGTCTATTTTAAAGGTAATTAGTGTTAATTTAATATGTATTATATTAGGTTCAGCGCCATTTCTCAGCGCAAGATAGGTTATACACGGATTCCACTATAATGTATGTATGTATGTGCGTGTCAAATTTTTCTTTTCTACAGGTCAGATAGTGAGACAGGTTTATATCAATTAAGCCGTCATAGAAATTGATCAAGTTGGATGACTTGCAAATATTGTAGATTTTCTTCGGTAATGTTTAATAAAGTTAATGTTATAAAGTAAGAAATTTTGAATAAATATTTTAATGTCTCCGCATATGAACTTGGTTTATATATTCAGATTGTACTAGGCGCATACATTCACACACATTAATATATGAAACAAAAGTGGAAAGATCAAAATTGTGGGACTTAGGGAATACTTTAAAGGTGCTACAAAGGATGAACGTGGATCATTAGATATTTGTTCATAAATATCGGGTGGAAGACGGATTGACTGTTTCACCAGTGTTGCAGAATTATCTTTTCCATTGGATGATTGTAACAGTTTTCCTAATGACTACCATTTTTATCATATTTATTCAATTTATTTTCCTGAAAAATATAGGTTATTTTCGTCTGTCTTACCTTTGACATCAAAATAATGTTATCTATAGTCAACGCTAAAATCGTGCTTTTCTCCGCGTTGTTCATTAATCTTTCATATATTACTTAAGCTACATACCTCTCCGCATTCAAGACGTGCTAAGGGGTGCGTGATTAACTCTTCGCTCCATTATAATCGATTGCTTTCTAAAATCAGGAAGCATAAGGAATGATGTGGTTAAAAACTGACTGGAAACTATAGATGTGCTTTTCTGATCAACAAACAATGTGGGTTAACGGGTTTATTATTATCTACTGCAGTCTTATTTCGCTACGAATATGCAGAGTTGAAGCTTGGAGTGGGTAAGTAGATTACGTTACTTAAGGTAACTACATGTATATACATATATCAGAAACATTCTGACTGACATACATGCAGCTATATTTTGTATGGAAATATCATTTATTCATGGCCATTAATTGTCTCAGACATATTTTCTCTATCAGTTTGAAATATTTCACGACGATCGATATCAGAGATTCCCATTATATCTTATATGAATATATCTTGTTACATGGAATTTATCGTTCACTTAGTAGGTGTCCGTCACGTGCCTTAACGGTGGAAATGATTTTAATGTATCTCTAACTTTATCATATCAAATGCAAAGGAGCCGCTTGCCATATACATTACTTACTTGTATTAATTTTATTGTCAGAGTAAGACAAGTAAAGCTTTCACAACAAGTTTCCCTGGAGTGAAATATTTCCTCCACCCTTCACTTCTTATTTGCGTTTGAATTGGCGAAAATTAGTAACATGATGACCTAACTCAATTTACACCAACATGTTATGCATTTTCAGTCAGAATAACATGCGTTATGACTGTTGGACCAACTATATTTCATTTTTTTGTTCGTTTGTATGAATATGAGGACATGGAAATCGAATTAAAATAAGTTTAGGATTACTCAGATTGAAATTCAAGTAAAATGGATAATCTGCGTCTATTTTAAAGGTAATTAGTGTTAATTTAATATGTATTATATTAGGTTCAGCGCCATTTCTCAGCGCAAGTTAGGTTATACACGGCTTCCACTATAATTGGTGGAGGAAGAACCCTGACAACAACAAAAAATAAGAACGACCTACCAACTGAATTATACTGGTAGTCCGATACTCGAACCTCATGCGGACAGAGGTGAGATGACAGTGATGGAAAAAAGCAAGCGCATTAGACCACACGGCCGCCCGGTTACACAAATGTTGCAATATATGCCAATCACAGTGTTTGGACGATGATAAATTTAAAATAAATACGTATAGAAAATTAGACAATTCTAGTCCGGTACATGTACTACTCCAACACAGTTAGTTGAAATCTAATTTTGAAAATTTGACCAAACTGATTAAAGCTAGTTATCATTATAATCATGCCTTTTAGGACACCTAATATCATATATCGAGCGTACAATGTACAACTACTAATAAATTCCTATGAACCCACTGAAATATGTGCAACATGAACGGGAAGCCTCGAAGGTAAAACCATTTTGCATAAATCGATATTCACGGTTAATATGGTGATTTACCCGATTAGCTTTATATTATGGCTCTTCGCCAGACAGCTCAACGGCTGTGCTATATTTCAATCGTTCCACTTAACAGGAAGATTGATCTCTTCGAGCTGCAGCAAGGGTAGTATGTCCTAAATGATTAATATTATACAGTAGCAAGTACATCGGTCTCGTGCGTACGGACCCTGCCTTTCAGGGTAATGTTAGTGCGTGTCCAATATATACTAAAAATTTGAATAAACATTTGGATGCATAGTTCTGTTATTTATATTAGTACACACAAGCCAATGAGAAATTATCCTTACGATTTGTATGCGTTGATAATGGTTGCTTTGTACAGTGTATGATATATACAAGGTTATTTTCTTTTCTTCTTCTCATTCGGATAACATTTCCCCTGAAATGGCCTAGAACGGTGTAGACTTAACTCATTTGTCCTGCAATAGTCAACACTGTTATACATGTGTCATTAGTTTGCAAAATTTCTCATAGTTTGTTTCTTCGAGGGCTAGGACCGGGGGCTCATTAGGGATCTGTTTGTGCTTTTCTTTTGTTTCATTCGTGGTTACATTCCGGACAACGTTGTTATTCTGGGGGTGGGGTGGCAGTGTACATTTTGTGTTCTTATAATTTAATTCAGGAAATTACTGAAACAAAATTCACTGGTGAAATAACAGTCACTTGACGGATATGATAGCTACGACTGTTCTCTCATGAACTATTTTAGTTGTGGGAAACGTCTTACATCACACGGAGTCTTCATCTATAATAAAACTCGTTCGGAACATTATAGTCTCTTTCTCCGATATGTGTTGGTGTTAAGGGACATGTCAAAGAGATATCCCTTGCGTGACATTTTTATAGCAATCGCTCATAATATCATAGTATATTATGACTGTATGGTCTTAAATTAAGTTAAAGAAAATAGTGATAACCAGCAAGTAAAATTCATGAAATAATTTATTTGCCAAGAATACAAAGTAAAACTTGTAAACAGAACTTACAGCATTGTGAATTACATCACAAATAGTCCTTAAAGTTACCAAAAGTCCAAATGTAAGAAGCAGTAACCGAATTGTATTGGTATTCCAAATAATTTTCAATATTGAATGTGTTCATTTATCTAAAGTTTCGAACGTGCTATACGATAATGGCCTGGAATATGGTATTGTGTAATGATCGTTTGGTCTATTAACATATCATACTCCAAAACGTTCATGTCTTTATTCTCTATAATTCAAAATTCATGTTTTATTCCAAATCGTTGTTATTGTTTTGAGTTTAACGTCTTTGTTCAGCTAGTATATCTGGTGGAGGAAGAACCCGGATAATCTCTGGAAGAAACACAGACCTGAAATAAGCCGCCAACGAGGATTCTAACATGCCCACGACGGGCGTAACCTGATATTTGAATCCAAGTAGACAGAGGTGAGATGTCTGTGATTTGTAAAGACGAGAACCTTAGACCACTCGGCCTCCCGCTTCCACCTTCACGGAAATCTTCAACTATAGTGGTGTTTGGTCGGATATCGCAATCATGTATGAGGATATTTGCCATATCAACGTTTCATATGTAACAAACTGTGGTAGGACAGTTTCCAAAATATAAGACAATAATACATTAATACATCACTTGATGTAATGTGACGTCATATTAAGAAAGCAAATGACTGTAATCTCCACTGGAAGTGGTATAATTATCAGATTCGAGGATACTATCCTGTTCTCGACGGGAAATTCGTACTGTCACGTGATGTACTAGTATCATTAGTACCTTCCGCCAGATAGAATTATACAGCGGTTACATCCAGAGATGGCAGTTACTGCGGTTATAGCTCAAAGAGAACCACCTTTAACTAATGTAAAACAATGCAGTTGGGAATTTCAAGTGCCAGAAGATCCCTCTTTCACAAAGTAACTGAGAAGGAACGGGTAATAAACAATCTTTCTGCATATATTGTATTAATTTATGGACTTGTTTAATTTTCTTAATTTCTACGAAATATTGTTTCACTTTATGGACAGGTTTAGCGCAAAAGCACAAAATTAAGAAACAACTATCGAAATTTAGTGACGTCATTGAATGTCAGACCGTCTTAACTAAACGGTTATAAACAACATGTCTTTATTATTCATAAGATCATTTTGCACCATAAGTTTGATGTTTTAAATTGAACGCTCAACCAACAATCTGTGCAAACACTCGGGGCTCTGACAACAGAATAAACCATCCGTTATATGCCCCACGGGCAAATATGGGAGTTTCAGGTCATCTATACTAATATCATGATATTAAGATAAAGTGGGATTACATGAGGGGGTGGGTATAGGTCATAAGATAAAAAATGTATTTACTCAAAAGTAGGTGGGTTTATATTCATATTTGTCATGCACTCCAACAAAGAAAAGGTTATATGAATAATGGTCAATGTATTGGTCATGTTATCTGTATTTCACACATGTTTGTACTAAGTATGGTGTCATCTACTTTACTGAACGGTATTGCGCAAGATATGATAGGTGGACAGGGTAAGTATAACAAATAATATACACTCAATTTTCTGGAGTAAATATGTGACGATTGTTAATCTTTGTAATCTATTTTACAGGTACTGATTACATTCATATTATACAAAGAAAATGGATTCATAGATAGACATGTTCCACGTTAAGAATAGCAGATGTTACTTCGGAAATTGTATGTACTTATCTTGAGAAATGTGAGATATGCCATGTCATTATATCGAGTATATTAGTTTGGTGAACACTTTATGTTACAGTTTTTTTTTTACTGCTATATCAAATATAATCTGATTTTTTCTGTAATTTTGGAAAATTTAGAAAATAATATACGTCATTAAATTGGATATCTGGTATGACACCCGTGTTATGTGCAACCATGCTAATGTCACAAAAAGTCAAGTTTGATTCATTAAATCTTTCTAAAAGGTCAACTGTAGTGTTATGGCGATATTTCATAATGTCATAAAGCAAGGCATACATTACCACTGCCAATATATTACGATATATGATACTGTTATAAAGCATGGCATACATTACCACTGCCAACGCATTACGATATATGATACTGTCATAAAGCATGGCATACGTTACCAGTGCCAATGCATTACGATATATGATACCGTTATAAAGTATGGCATACATTACCAGTGCCAATGCATTGCGATATATGCTACTGTTTTAAAGCATGGCATACCTTACTAGTACTTATAAGTTACTGCATTGTATCAAAAACGTTAATGCGAAATGTGTCAATGAAGCTGGTATGTGGCAGTCCACGACACATTTGCTTTACTTCATTCAGAAACAAATGTCATCAAACAAAACATAAAACGCCTACTACGCGAGTCTACATGATTTTTTTACAAATCAAAAGTGCTGGCGTCTGCGTCCAATGTTTGTTTACAATAGAAAATAGTTCCTTTATGCACGTGATTGTAATATTAAGGTGTGCAATATCGTTAAATACTGAACGATTCTGACAATGTAAAGTTAACGGAGAAACAAAATGAGCATATAATAACAACACAATACGATATATGATACTGTCATAAAGTATGGCATACATTGTCAGTGCCAATACAGTATGATATATGATACTGTCATGAAACATGGCATACGTTACTAGTGCCAGTACATTACGATATGTATGATGCTGTCGTAAAGCATGGTATATATTCTCAGTGCCAATGCGTTACAATATATGTTACTGTCATAAAGTATGGCATACATTATCAGTGCCAATACATTAAGATATATGATATTGTCATAAAGCATGGCTTATATTATCAGTGCCAATACATTACGATATAGGATACTGTCATAAAATTGGGCATACACTATTATATTTCGTTCCGCACAGCATTGTGAATGATAACCACGTATGTAGATCAGTACATTGTCAGGCTTGCATCATTAAGTATACCTAAAAGTAAATAATTCCTTTCACGTACGATGCATTTCAACACCGTTTGAATCGATATACAGCATAACACATACCACTGAATGCATAATAAAACGATGGTATGTTATACACCGAATTGTTTGATGAAGTTACCTCCTTTGATTTCTTTGTAGAATCAAATATGGACTTCTTCAGAACTCAGGACGAATATGGTTCATAACATGCACACAGACTTTTTTCAGCATTTAGTAAATGAATAGTGTTGCACAGTATGTCAGTTTGAATTATATTTAAATAATTTGTGTACGAAACTAATTCGGCAACTGTAGCTACATTTCTAGTTACTGACCTCAAAGGTCAATGAAAAATAAATGCAGATACCATTCGCCGTGCTGTGCAGAACGAACTATAGTGTCAACGTATTACGATATATAATAACGTCATAAAACTTGGCATACGCTATGAGTGTCAATGTATTATGTGTTTCAGTCAGATACTTTTTTAAAATGCCGTTGTCATCATATAATTAATTAGAAAGCTTGTATTTCTTCTACAGATATGCTGCACAAGTAGCCAAATCCTTTTTCATGATTTCAAGGATACGTACGAAATTTGAACATTGCATTACGACGGCCATTTCATAGATTGCATGTATTTTATTTTCGCTCATGCAATGGATGAATTTTTATTATTCCGGAGGAGTTTCGATACAAAAACTTTGAGAAAAAGAAGGAACATAGATTATTAACAAACATGACACTTATATTTTCTTTTAGCAGCATATTATAAAAGCATTTTAGATTGACTTAATACTTTACACACACGATTAATAGGTTGTGTTAAAATACAACATTATATCAAAGCTGATTTAAACTACGTCTGTACTTTAAAAACATAAATTATACAAGAGCATGATTTTTTGCTGAATACATTGCTGCGACGGATGGAAGCACAATGGAAATAAAATCTGCAACACTCGTATGTATAACTTGATGTAACATTTCTAAATAATAATAGATAGATGTCTATTATTAAACCGTTTTAATTTTCAATTCTGATTCGTTGTAATGTTTGGTATTTTTCAGACTATAAAAACGACAATAGGCATTTCTTTTTCAAATCATAAAATTAGTACCTTCCTTTCCACCTACCTTTAATGACAAAATAAAAATAAAGAAATACTGGTAAAGTGGTATATAACGATATAATACATCAGATATTTCAAATGTGCCAGGCGAAAGTTGACTAAATGATAAGGTTTTTCTTTCCACTTAAAGAAAAATAAAGGTTTATGTTTTTTCTAACCTGGGGAGATTACAATAATCTCTCTTACTTTAATCATATTGAAGGAAACATTTCATATAAATATATATATGTATATATATATATATATATATATATACTCCAAACTATTTGGATTAATGAAGTCATTTTTAGGCGTAAATATGAAACACTTGTATAGTACAGATATTTCGACAATATAAATGCAAGTGGAAATCTTTAGCTATCTCCATCTAGCTATAAAACAAAATGTGGAATGTGATCACTATCACTTAGATACTAACATGATTCAAAACATGTTCAGCGTATAATTGCTGTAAAAACATCCTTTTAGAGCAACATTATTTGAAGCACGTTTTGTCCAGGTAAACAAGGTATAGACTGTGTGTTTATGACACACACAAAACAAAATCAAGGAAGTTGTAAAGTTGTAATATGTTTGTCAACCCTAGTAACTAAGGTGTACTGCTGTAGTTTGGATTTTAAGACTGTAGCAAACGTAAAAAGCCTAAAAAGTCAGAACTTAACTCAGGCTTTGCCCAAACAAACTAGGTGTTCACTATACTTCTCTGATGCACACTAATTCCCTGATCAACTAAGGAAAATTGAAAACAGAAGTTGATCTTATATGCCACATCGATTCAACAAGATTTCTATGTTTGATAATGAAGATACGTAGTATAGAGATAATACAGTTTTAAGCAAGACATCAATTGAAAATGAGAGGTCACTTTTCTGGCCTGGAAATAAAAACGAAGCGGACTGAAGAGCTTGCATACAGAAAATGTGCTACATGGTTGGTTTTAGCTGCATATTTATCGCTTCGTTTCCGTTATCATGCCGAGGAAATGGGAGCCAAGAAGAAGAAAAAAGGAGGCAAAATGCATTGGTTGAACTGGATGAGTATCGAACTCGCGACCTATGAGATACCAGTTTCTAAGAGAAAGAAGTTTTCTGTTTTTGAAACGTCAACATAATGTTAATCTTTTATAACTTTAGGTTTACGTGCAATATATATATATATATATATATATATATATATATATATATATATATATATATATATATATATATATATATATATATATATATATATATATGTATGCACGTGGATATAGTATCTATACTAATCTCTTAAATTTAAATGTATAATTGCAGCTACAGATGTCGCAAGTGACCCCGTAAACTCAATAGACGTAAAATCAGCGCAGATATATCGGTCTTGAAAACGGCAAGGTATCTGCATTGATATACAGACTGACAAATCTCTTTTCCATTTCCTTTGTCTAATTACCGAAAATTATTTCATTTTCTCAATACTTATCTTGTAGCAAAAGCAATCAGCAAAGATGGCATACGTTCGAAAAGGTACGACGTCTGTTGCATGCATATCTGATTAGAACTACTCCTTTAATGGATTGATTTTGTCAGGTTGCTGCTTTACGGCATGTTTGCACAAGAAGGGTATTTGGTGCGGTGATATTTGGAGTTAAGTACCAATGGGCACAACACAGTAGACAACCAAAGCTGATCCGTTGGTAGGATTCAAACATGCACCCACTCGTGTGCTATTCTAGCACTCCTACCACTAAGACACCATCCTACTTTATATATATGGAATACAAATAATCGAGAGAAAATGTCTAAATGGGGAACATACGCATTTGATAGTCTCCTGCGAAAATTTAAAATAAAATGTTTATCAAACAAGAATTTAATATATCAGCTATTGCTGGACCAATGCTAAGTTTGTTAGCCGATGGAGCCCTCAGCTCGCTACTATAGGGAAAAACGGTATAATAAATGAATGCATCTCAGTTTCGTATTCCCTTCATGGAACACTTTAGATTCCTTTATATGTAGATGCAACAAATCGTGGAAGCAGTCATGGACAAAATATTAATTGGCAACGTACCATGAACATATTTCATGATTGTTGCACATGTTTAGTTGCACGTAGAACCAAGAGCAAGAATGTTCTTCATAGATGGACTTAATCTTCAGGTAGAGACCAAAGATAGTCATAACATACCCTAAAACATTGAAAAAGAATAAAACTAATAATATTAGCACAATTAAGACATTTAATAAACTCATCGATGGTTTTATACAATAGTCAAATTTTAGTTTCATTAAAGCTGTAAAGATTCAATAAGGTGTAATATTTACTGGGAGTTTTCAATCCAAATATGTAACAACAACACATAGCATATTCAATACTAACACAATGACAAACGGTATTTATAGCCTACTGAATTTGTATGGGAAAATATGAACGAGTTTTTTCGGATGGATATACTGCACGACCTTGAGAGTGCAGTATATCCATCAGACAAAACGAGTTCGTATTTTCCCATTCAAATGCAGTAACCTTTTTATTATATGCTCATTTTCTTATTCTACATAAGGCTTAATTATATAAACAAAAATACACTACAAGAAACAACGTAACTGAATGTCAGCTGTATTCCAAACTAAATACACAAACGTAGATTCATCAGTACACAACAACAACAACGTCTCCGCCGAGATATTTGAACTTAGTTGCGCGCAAGACATCACTTGCGACAGAAATTGGATTTTTGGTCTACTTAAAATTGAAATTTAGAGTCATACTGTGAATGAATGCGCATTGCAACAAATTTTTCTATTTAGTCTAGAATGAATAGATTTTGGTATGTTTGTCGATTCTGCTAAATTTGCAGATAATGACTGAATTTATCTGTGTCAATTCTACATGAAGTACATCTGATTTCAGCAGCGATGGAGCAGCGTGTTGATATTTGCAAGTGTATTTCTGTTCTGTCATTTAAAATTTTGAATCATAATGTGGCAAAAATATGAAGTCTTTAAAATGCAATTATCAAAAAGACGATATGAATATAATGTTTATTTCATTTTGAGTGCAGTACGGTGGATGTAACTGCACTTGGAATATAGTCGAAATTACAGTACAATTTCGAAATGTGCAATCAAGCTTTAGAACCCGAGACATGGCTTATATAATTCGGATTTGCAGAACTAAGAAAGTACATTTTGAGGAAATTCAGGAAGTAAAACTGCAATCATAATTTTGCCATTCTTATTGCTAGCTAAAGAGGGCACGATTATGCTTTGTCACTTGCATGTTATTTGTAAGGACCCAGCAAGTATATGATCTGTCTGGTGTCTATCGCTATCCTGACGATCTGTCTGACGTCTATCGCTAAACTGACGATCTGTCTGGTGTCTTTCGCTATCCTGACGATCTGTCTGGCGTCTATCGCTAAACTGACGATCTGTCTGGTATCTATCGCTAAACTGACGATATGTCTGTTGTCTATCGCTAGCCTAAATCCGAAACATTGTGTAAAAATTGTTAATGCAGAATATTGCAAAACGGATGGTATGTAGCAGTCCAAGAAATGTCTGCTTAGTTCATTCAGAAACAAATTTAATGAACCAAACCGTAAAGCGTCTACTACATAAGTGTACATGACTAG
>CM068838.1:90330973-90555973 GCA_028554795.2 Sinohyriopsis cumingii
CTTCTGGGATTTCTATCTTGAAAAAGATGGAGGAGAAAGTTTAACACTATCTAAAGAGACACGTGCAGACGGAGAGACAGCACGAGTAGAAAGTCACGAACGATTGCCTACCTTTCAAAATTCGAATATAAATAGTAAACATTATAACGATTTAGGTATGAGTCCTGTGTATGGCAAATGTAGATCGTTTCTACGCGTGATTTTCATCTTTCAGCAGAAATATGTTACCTGGCCCCACCATTTTTTTAAAATAATTGTGAACATTGCTGACTCTGTGTGGTAAAGTATGGTGATTGTTCATTTTCAATAGATCGATCGATTGAGAGAGAGAGAGAGAGAGAGAGAGAGAGAGAGATAGAGAGAGAGAGAAGCAGAGACATATAAAGTGTGGATTAAATTTTCCAATGATGGCTTAAAACAGAAATATTTAAAACAGTCCCATAATATTCAGATTGTCATGACACCCATAGTCCCTGAGGATATAGTCATCGTTTATACAAAGAATACCTGTAACAAAACTAGACTAGCTTATTGCAAGATACAACGACAATAAATGTTTAGTGGACTGCCATTGTAACCAAAACAGCGTTCTAACAATGAGTGCAACAACAAATATGTTAGATCAATGTTTCAAATAATCAAATAAATTCTACAGCTATTATGGTGAATCACCACAATACAGCCATGTTCAAAGGTGTTATTTACTCTGTGCTCTTAACGTAAGTAACAGAAAAGAGTGAAAGACAGCAGGCTTTGTAAAATGTAACACATAATGTATTTCCCTAACATAAAAAGAGAAAATGAAGAAAAAGAACTTAAGGTATTGCGAATTAATTACAAACAAAAGTCATAATAACTTAAGTCCTAAATGCAATTCAGTAAAAGTACCGAAGAAATCCAAACAACGAAGGCAATGACGTGGCTGTTGTAGCTTATAGAGTGCTGATGTGTCAATAGTCTTTTGTTGAATCAGAGAAATATAATTCCAGGTTTAAATACTCTATTAATTCTAGTGAATCTCTTTATCCAAGAATTTAGTCAGAGCAATTTTTTATTTCCAGAGAAAGTAACCACTTGAATTCTTCAAGTTGTATAAAATTAATTCCAGCCCAAAATATAAAACAATACTAGAAAAACATTCATCTTGATTCTGATGAAACTTAAGGCACTAATGACCAAGTTCTCCCATTTACAAGATTATTTGGTTCTCTCCTTGATCTCATGTCACAATTAGCTTTTTATATACAAAACAAAAACCTCACATGACGGGAATAAAACTTATAGAATGATCATATTGTCCACAACAATATAACCTGGATTATGTGTAACTGACATAGAAGATTACAAAAGTTTGACACAAAATATACAACAGTAAAGGCTAGATAATTAATAATAATAATGATTCGGAACCCGTACATACAGAGATTAATTTATTAATGTAATAGTTGTTTACAATGAATTAATTAAAAAAAATCAAATTGGTTCAAGCATAAATTAAATCAGTTTAGGACAAGGTTAGGTCCAACATATAATATTACATTATAATATCATGTAATCAAAAAATTATAATTTAACTACGAAAGAATTAAATAGTCATAACTCAGGCAACATATGGAGATTTAAAGTGACACAAGCAAAGAATGCAGTAATAAAGTTGTACTGATGAAATATAGCTAAATTTATTTCATTCAAGATTTCAAGAAGTTTGCTGAAAAATTGTGTGGGTGGGTTAAATACCGACTGTCACTGCGCCTCCTGCCCAATTCATCATCGCTGACGAAATATATTTTATACATAACCTTGTGCGTCTAGGATGCATCATGAAGGATGCATCATGAAGTTTCATTTGCTAGGGTTATGTTGTCATGGTAAGATGATCAGCGTTACCCTATCCAAAAGCATGCATCAACAACAGTCTAATTGACATTAGCTTATAACAGTCTAATGAACGTTAGCCAACAACAGTTTACTTAACATTAGCCAATAACAGTCTAATTGCCATTAGCGAACAACATTCTAATTGACATTAGCCAACAACAGTCTAATTGACATTAACCTGCAGCATTCGAATTGACGTTAGCCAACAACAGACTAATTGACATTAGCCAACAACAGTCTAATTGACCATAGCCAACAACAGTCTAATTGACATTAGCCAACAACAGTCTAATCAACATTAGCCGACAACAGCCTAATTGACAATAGCCTACAACAGTCTAATTGATATTAGACAATTACAGTCTAATCGACATTATCCTACAACAGTCTAATTTACATTAGCCATCAACAGTTTAATTGACATTAGCCAACAACAGTCTAATTGACATTAGCCAACAACAGTCTAATTGACTTTAGCCAACAACAGTCTAATCGACATTAGCCGACAACAGTCTAATTGACATTAGGCAAAAACAGTCTAATCGACGATAGCCAACAACAGCCTAATTGACATTAGCCTACAACAATCTAATTGACATTAGCCTACAACAGTCTAATTGACATTAGGCAACAACAGCCTAATTGACATTAGCCTACAACAGTCTAATTGACGTTAGCCAACAACAGCTTAATCGACATTAGCCAACAACAGTCTAATTGACATTAGCAATCAACAGCCTCACAATTCATGATTATTTTAAATTTATTCAAAAATGACAACATGAATTAATTAAGTATCAAAGGAAGCTTGCAATTGTACCTTGAAAAAATTTATTTCAGAATGTCAATGATCAGAATGAAGAACAAACATTACATTGGTTATCTTTTCACTTTACAAATGAGTAATACAACCAGGCCAAATAAATTGGAGAAACAAACAAACTTTTATATACAACATCACATATGTTTCTTTAACATCATAATATTTTTATCAATTCAGAGATGTTTTTACTTAAGTAAACTGAAAAGAACATTCATTACATTGTTGGTACATAACTTTGAATTATGTATCCCTGTGTTCTTCTTTGAACGTTAAGATATGACACTTGCAAAATCGGCTGACAATGACACTCATGGTCACACATTTTAAACTTAAATGACACATATATAAACATAATTGCTTTGTTTTACGACCCATCACTAGAGGTAAAACTAATCTTCATTTACTATAAGGAGCATTACATATGAAAGAAATTAAAGGCTGTTCGGATACAGCGCAAAATGAGTAGAAAGAGCTATCCTAGGTATAATTTTCATCTCAGTATTAGGAAAAATGGCAATAACTATACAAAGTCGTTCACGCATGATTTGTTTCCAGGGTTTTCAATTGGAATAAGAGTTTACAGACAGCACCAAGTAATCACTCCATGAATAATAAAAGCATATTGTTTAACATTTAATTTGAAATTATATATACCAAAACACGACTTTGTTGTTCTACAAACGTTGTTATTCATAGGATTTCAAAACTGAATTTCCTCCAAGCTAGAACTAAGGTAAAGTACTTATTTATAACAACGTATATGATTACAAGATTGTATCGTACAAAAAATAATGTGCTAAGTCGTATAGTTTTATTGTGGTATTAATAAATCTAAAAGCACAATAAGACGTCAACTGACCAATTTTGAATGACCTAATATGTTTGTCTCTGGACCAGGCTCATTTTAATTGAGAATACTTCATGAAAACAATGAGACTGCAAATACATGTTTGAGAATTGATAGCATTCAATCGCCTTGATGTAATTCAATGAATACAATGTATAATATCGTAACCTATCGAGTATATAAAATGCGAAACAAACCATTTCCGTAATCTTATCCGATTGTTGCAATTCTTCTAATAAATCTAAAACGTATAGCACTTGCTTTGGAAAACGACTTGTACTGGTTGTTTGTTTTTTTAAGTTGCACGAGTTTTTACTACATATTGCAGTTTTAGATCATAACGAAACAACAACTCTTTTATATGTTTCTATACTTATATGCATGTCATATGACAGTTATGGTTTGACGAAACAAATGGATAGATCCGGGTGGGTGTATACAGTTTCCTTTAAAAGATGTAAGTAAAACCAATTGTCTAAATTACAAGATCTGATCATTCAGTACCTACATTGGCTAAATAAACCTCTGACAAACAAAGTATCTCAACACAGAGCAGGGTACGTCATTGAATCCACTTCTTCTAACAACCACACAGTTCTCAATACCATTTTCGTTATTTGGTTCATCGGTGTTCCAAGAAGTATATGATGCGGTTTGACCGTTCCACCACATCCATTCTCTGTTTGCACCCACTGCTCGAAGTCCAATCCAAATTTGATCTGCTAATGTCTCATTCATAACTGTATTACAAAAGTTTTAAAATATTAAATATTATAATTAAGAATGCTTATTCATCAATATATGTATGTATGTATGTATGTATGTATGTATGTATATATGTATGTATGTATGTATGTATGTATGTATGTATGTATGTATGTATGTATGTATGTATGTATGTGCGTGTATAAATATATGGTTCAAATCAACAGGACATCATCAATGCTCATATTTATTTACGACAAAATATCATTGCACCCAATGTTTTAAGAAGCATATTGATAATATCTTAAATCTACATCGAAGTTATGTATTTATTTGCTTGCTACAATTGAAAGAAACATACCTAACGGTGTTTACAACTCTGATGGAAATTGGAAAAAACCAACATCGTGGTCATGTTATTGGGTCTAAAGATTTTATACAAGGTTCTGAAGTGTCCGACATTCTTCATTCCTTCATTAAGCTACTTCTTGTCCGTTGTGTTTAGATTTAAGTTGAAAGGAATCATTAATTTACAAATATTCATTAGAATTACAAAGTGTTCATTGACATCTTGGACTCAATCACTATTTTGGGACTTCTGGTAATTCATTCCAGTACATTCTGGACTCTATCATTGCGACACGACAGTTCTTTTAAGGTACATCGGTATATTACAGATTGGAATTTATTCTGAACATAATTGAAATTCATTATGAGTACTCTATACTCTGTGCATATTTAATTGACAATAATGTGAGTTTAATATTAAATTATCGCGTTGTTTCCTATACAAATAAATTATTTTTTAAACTTTAATAGAACAATATGATTTTCCTATCTCTCTTTAAAATAAATAAGCATACTAAACGTTATTGGAAATCCAAATTGAATTCAACGCTAAACTCGTTTATGTGTCTGTTGTGACCTGTATCGTGATATTTTACTGATATTCTTAACAGTCATATTTTCGTTTGAAACAAAATAATATAATTCTAGGTTTTGAATTCACTATAAATGCCAATGAATGTTTCTGTTTAATAACCTAATGTTATCAGTACTCTGTGTTTCAGGAGAGGAATAACTTGCATTAAATAATTAGACTAAAAACATCCCAGCCCAAAACGAATTGCTGGACACTACAACAACAATTAATTGAATATGCTAATTCTTTAAGAACCAGTAAATATTATTTCCAGTAACAACAATATATAGTATTCTACTTGACATGAGGTCACAATTAGCATTTTCTAATAAAACAATTATTACATAATGGAAAACATATATCTTAAAGGCCTATGACAGATATGTTAGGAGTATCCCAATAACCTTGAACCAGTTTCAAATAAACATATTTACTTCTATTAATCGTTATTCTTCTATTAAATCCATATAAATGGAGAGTGTTTAAGCTGTATTAGTTGCTTACATAATTAAAATAAAACAATTCAGGTCCAAAAATAAAATAAACTTGATTTTCGTGAAGTCCAACATACAATAGCACATAACGATATTTTTAAAACAAAACTAACAAACAACGGAAATTAAAAATAGATAACAATTCCTTTTATAAAGAAAAACAAAGATCTAGGTAAGAGAGCTTAGGCTGTATTTTTAGTCAAATATACATGTGAAAAAGATTACATGAGATAGTTGAAATGTATACTCCATACCAAAAACATTAATGACAAGCTTTAAAATGTATACTGCATTTCAAGACATTACAGGCGAGAGAAACTAGGGCGTTGAAATATATACTCAATAACCAAACATTACAGACAAAACGAACTAGAGCGTGAAGATATGTACTCCATATGAATAAATTAAAAACAAGAAGGACAAGGGCGTTAAAATATATACTCCATATCAGGACATTACAGTCAAGAGGGACTAATGTGTTAAAATGTATACTCCACGTCAAGACATTGCAGTCAAGAGGGACTAATGTGTTAAAATATATACTCCATATCAGGACATTACAGTCAAGAGGGACTAATGTGTTAAAATGTATGCTCCACGTCAAGACATTATAGTCAAGAGGGACTAATGTGAAAAAATGTATACTCAACATCAAGACATAGAGACTAATGTGTTAAAATGTATACTCCACATCAAGACTACAGGCAAGAGGGACTAATGTGTTAAATGTATACTCCACATCAACACATTCTAAGCAAGAGGGACTAATTTGTTAAAATGTATATTCCACATCAAAACATTACAGTCAAGAGGTACTAATGTGTTAAAATGCATAATCCACATCAAGACGTTACAGTCAAGAGGGACAAATGTGTTAAAATGTATACTCCACATCAAGACATTACAGGCAAGAGGGACTAATGTGTTAAATGTATACTCCACATCAACACATTCTAAGCAATAAGGACTAATGTGTTAAAATGTATACTCCACATCAAGACATTCCTTCAAGAGGGACATGAGCGTTAACATTTCTTAACAATATTTCAATTCCAAATAGAAATCAGTGCAATGACTGGCAATATGCATAGTCTATTGTCGAATATTTTAAACTGTAATGCACCTAACATTTCAAAGCTAAAATGCAAATGTTTCCATAAAAACAGAAAATAATTTTCACATTTAAACAGGTGAAAAATTGACATTTCAATCAACAATCTCACGGTGATTTAGCTTTTGGATCGTCGTTTGTGGTGAATAAAATAATGCCTAATATCATATATTTTCCAAAATCTTAAAATTATAGAAACTAATCTCCATGAATATATTTCAGCTACAATTTAACGATACATTATATTTGATGAGTTTATCCATGAAAAACAAAAACACATGCGAACGAAGAAAAATGTTTTCTTTCAGACTAACTATACCTTCATGAGATATCAAAGGGATGATTGCTTGAGTGGATATGAACCTGAATGATTACGACAGAAAGTGAGATATTATACTTCCTGCCAATAATTTGAATATAAATAGATCTTTAATTTACTCAATAGAATACCTTTTTCGGCAAATTTTAATTCGGCGTCATTCCTGGTGATCATCAACTTGGCTCCCTCCGATTCACATGTAATCATGGCGTTGTTGCAAGTTTCAGAAACTAAATGAACTTTGTAGCACAGAGCCAATGACTGGTTGTAAACATAGCCTTCATTGCAGTATTGTGGTCCTATAAATAAGATAGTCAGCAATGTTGTAAATAAACAATTGTACATGAAAGTACACTGCACATTGCTATTTGTTTTTAAAATAGGATAGAGGTGTACATTTTTACTGGACAAACGTTGTTATTATGCATAACTTTATCTATATTCTCTTCATTCTTTAAAGTAGTGAAAAGGAAAAACTTACATGTGTACCTTTCTGTTATGTTATTGTTATCAATGAAAACTGGTCTTTTTATGAGGTAATAAATATTGATTGATTGATCGATTGATAAATTCAGTCATTGATGGAGTGATCAGTAGATTGATTGACTTATTTGAAATATATATCCCCGGCTAGAGCAAGGAATGTAATATATTTTACTTATTTAAAATTGTAATTGTATTCGGTCTGACAGAAGTCTTCAATAAACCTATTAAATAGTACTTCTCTCTCTCATAAGTCATATTGTAATATAATCCGTTCTTCTTATGCAGGTCGTTATTCTATTATGTTTTTGATTTTAACTTCCCAAAATTATTTACAGTAGATACTAGAAAATTAGTTGTACTATGAAAGTAAATTGTCCGAAATATTCGGAAACTTTGATCTCACAGCTAGCGGCGTTGCAACGCGTGATGTAAAACCGTAAGGTCATGCAAACATTCGAAATCCCATCCAAAGAAGATAATTCCTGTTTAAACGTATCAAAGTTAAACCATGCACAATCAACAGTGTTTATCTCAAAAACGTGATTTGAAGGGTCATCATCAGCCAAAGAATATTTCCATATATCATCAGGTTGTATCATTGGACATATCTGTGAAACTATTTTAACCGTCTCTGTGAAACGTTGGTTTTAATTATACATCATGACAACAAACGAATAATCCTATCTTAGAAGAACCTTTCTTGATTTGAAAGAAATATGCGATATAATACATATACATATAACGTGCACATGCCAAAGAAGACCTAAGTTTTCAATCGTTATGGTAATAGTGCTACGTCCTTCACACATTTCATTAGTCAGTCATCTAATAGGCTGGTATCGCCACAATACAAATCTTAAATCCATTTGGTTAATGGCGTCACATCCTCCCCAGACTTTATGAATCAGTGATGTGTTAGATTGTTGTCGTGATAATGCTAATACTAAATCCGTTTAGGTAACAGTTCTACGTCAGGCACAGATCGTACTACTCCGTCTTCGAATAGAGAGTTATAATTCATGATACAGGTCATAACAAATTTTGCGTATTGGTACCAAGTCCATCATGTGTTTTTTAGGCAGTCGAATACAATAATGGCATTGTCAGGTTATAAAAGATTTGTAAGGTTCAATATTTAGGATAAAAATATTGTGAAACTTTTTCAATAGAAACAAATATTTCATAGGCTACATCTCTCTGTGATTAACATACTAGTGTAATAATTCCATCCTTGCTGCATTGCTTTATCTGTAGGGAGTCCACGTTTGTATGATGAGGACCCTAGACAAATTTCCAGTGACGGGTGGTGGAAGAATGATCTGCATGATCCATCCCTGTCGCATAGTATGGCACAGTCGAAATTCGGGCAATCATTCCTCTCCCACAATATAACAGATGCATCGAGGTTGTTCACAGAGTCGTGATCCTCGTTCCAAGTACTACAACTACTGCCAGCAACGTCTGTATTCGAATGGAAACAGATATTTATAAAGTATGTCTATCTCTGATAAATGTAATTTCAATTATATTTCATCTTATCATCAGCAGATAAACGGTTTTAACAATTTTATCACTATAACATTCCTGAAGGTTAGAAGCGAAACCTGTACAAAGGATATTTTAAAATTTAACTATGATCATATGTCAGGTATTATATTAGAAAATACTAACCCTGTATATCATATTATTCTTAATCCAAAGAAACACTTCCGAGTACACAAACCTGCTTTTGCGAGATCCATGCAAAATGATTGTATCATTTATAAAACCTATTATTTCAGGGTGTGATATTGTAATGGGCATCTTCAACACAAAACAAAGATGTATGGCATATTTGAGTGCCTAACGTCCTATAAAAGAAATTCCAAATATTTAAGCCCATATATGAATGCTTTGCAGATTCAATGTATATAGTACTACGGGGGGACACGCAACATCGCTTAGAATACAGCCATGAAATCATACATTTGTTCCATGTGATTATTTATATGTACCAGTCATTTTTGTTCAGTAAGTGGAAATCTGGAGTGATTGAGCATATGCTTCTTTGAACTTAATTGTAGAACTGTATGTACAGCAGTGAATGAGATTTTTGCAATCAATAGATTAAAAGTCTGTTAAAGTTCCCCCACGCTACTCTTTATCTTAAATGAACCTTTAGTATGAGTTATCCCCCTTTGTATTTAATAACTAGCAGACTATAAAGGTGTCGCATGTTGATGACAACGCCTTATTGGTATCGCTTCTAGCGGCAAAGAGAAATGTAACAGTTGAAACATGTGTTGGTCTAAAGCGCTCGCCTTTACCGATCATTGCCTTCTCACTTCTGACCGCGTGGGTTCTAGTCTTGGGCTCGTCCAGTGTTGGTGTTTGCGAAAGGTTGCCAGTCTCTCCCCGTAGAGCGGCGGCTCTTACCGAGGTATCCACTTTCTTTATGCACCAGCTATTATGGCCGAAATTTAGAGACTATCATCTGCTTATAAATGGCATTAAACCAAATACAGCAATATCTAATCCACACAAAGAGTGGGTGAAAGTAGCGGCCCTGAGATTACAAATTCGCTACGTTAAATATATGCAAATGAATTATGCCATTTTGTGTATCTGTTAACGTTAAGAGCAGTTGAGTATTTGGTCGTGACTGAGATATTCATTAAACAATATTAGAATATATCCCTATAAATTTGCATCTCATTAATTTTTGCATTGCGATAAGCGATAACCTGAAATAAGTTTTTACTCTTTCATTTATAATTCCAATTTAACTAAGTAATATACTTATTTCAAAGATTTCCATAGCTATAGCATTTGCCTTCTCACTCTAGAAAACGGTTAAACTATCAGAATCAATCGAAACAGCAGCTAGTGCTGGAAATTATAGATTGGGTATGAGTGTTTTGGAAGGAATTCGACAGAGCAAGATCCTAACACCAAACAGAAGAAAACCTAAGCAGGGTAGGGCCAACTATCGAGTTCAAGACCAAATTTTTCAAAAACGTTAATTAAGCAGTGCTGATTTCGAGTTTCCAGCTTTACAATGTCATAATATCATTCTCTTGCTCGCTGGCTCCTATATGCACACACTGAGATAAGTCTAAGAGGGCTATACAAACACAAACAAACATTTCCATAGGCGAGGACTATCAAACATTCAACGGTCTAAATTTGAAGTGTGCATGGGATTTGTTCAGGAGACGAATGATGAATCATCTATATATCAACGGCTCCTTCGGAATCTGTTTTATAATCTCTTATATTACGTGTTTAGCCTCGAATAAACAGTAACACAAGAAAGAGTGAAAACAACAAGCTTAGAAAAATATAACAAAAAATTCCCTGGAAAAATACTGCGAAAATGAAAAAATATGAGAACTTACTGTTTCCAGAATCAAATCCAAAAACAAATCAAGAATAATCCACGAATAAAGTTTTTGCAGTGCTAATATTAAATTGTTCTAATGATTTCAAGTCCCGACGAAGAATCCAAGATGGAAGGCGATGACGTATATTGTAGCCGGTACTGTGTTGACGTTTACAGTTCTTTGTACAAACACAATAATTTATCATCCGGTCTTGGAATTCCAAACAAAAATTTTAATAAATGTCCCTGTTCAAGAATTCTTCATGAATACAATAATATTTCCACAGAAACCAATGAATCCTCAAGAGTCCAAATAATTTGGAGAAAAATATCCAATAACTCAAAAACTCAAACTTCAAATTTGGTCACAGCAGAAAACAACTTAACATCAAGTGTTCAAAAGCCCTGGACTCTGATCTCTCTCTCTCTCTCTCTCTCTCTCTCTCTCTCTCTCTCTCTCTCTCTCTCTCTCTCTCTCTCTCTCTCAGCATTACTATTAATACTAAGTACTTCGCAATTTCGGAAATGCATAATTGCAAAATATATTGCGAAAGGATTCTAAGGAAAACACAGGTCAAACTGAAATTTCTGGAAAAATATCAAATTCCTTGTAAATACAATTACATTATATTAACATGAAAGAAAATAAAAATATTCCAAAACCCACATACAATGAAATCAAATTAAATGCAACTTAAATAAAATATAAATTGAATTAAATATATGTAACAAATCACAAACTGACCCTTTCTTTAGCTTTCGACAGCTTTGATCAACTATAATTCATTTAACTTCACTGTTTTCATAAGGTAGTTTTTTGATGTGGTAAACACGAATGCACTCTGTTCCCTCTCACTCACACACACAAATTATTCTTTTATGTAGGCATCTCTCTTGGTCAAATTCATTAAACTATAGACTATATTAGAACAGCTAGGAAATAATTATTATTTTCTTTAACAGCCTATGATGTTTACGAGCAATGACAAATAGGAGATACAACGAAATGTTGAAACTGGAAACGAACGAATAAAGAAATTAAACAAATCGAAATTAATGTTGCAGTTTAATACTATGTTGGGCTTTACTTTCAGCAATGGTTTTCACCTTTGATGATGTGACTATATCGGCCAATACTGATCATACAGCGATTGCACATCTAAGAGCAATGATGTCAATTAATTGCCGTCTCTTGATTGGCTTTAGGCCAATCAAAGATTTTTTTCGCTATCTTTGCATATATTCGTGCAAATTAGGACAGGTCTAAAGCTATCTCTTTCATACACTTTTAAAAATAACTTTATTACTTTTCCACTATTATAAGGATTAAGCGGTTTACTATTTTACCCTAATTGAAGTTTAAACTGAGGAAAAATGTACATACTTAAGTTTAATCAGCTTCAGTTGGCAAGGCGTTGATCAATTCATAATTAAATGATCATCACAAAATCAATGGTGAAGTCTTTAATCAACTAACATGTAAAGAGAACGGCTTCATACTCTTTCTCTAGTGTTAACTAAAATGTAATGACAAAATTTCAACCTATGTTAAGCATATGGACATTATATTTATTTCTCACTATCTCTCTATCCCTCACTCTCTCTCTCTCTCTCTCTCTCTCCCTCTCTCTCTCTCTCTCTCTCTCTCTCTCTCTCTCTCTATATATATATATATATATATATATATATATATATATATATGCCTAAAGAAAATATCTGAGGCAATATTGCATTATAGCAAATGTTTTCTTTATATTCACACATTTCTTCACTTCGACGAATGAAATATACATTTTTGATTATCCTATGACACCTAATTCATCGAGACAAATTCATTTCGTGTCGACAAAACATTTCCATTAGGTGTGAAACAAATCAAAGCTATGTCATATATTATGTCAAACAGGAATAAAGAGAGGTGGTTGTTTCTTAATTACTGCATAGTTGTTATGATAAAAGTATGATTGATGAATCTACGTTAACCTAAACTAATTGAAATGTTTTCATGATTGATATGCTTCATTATAGTTTATATGATCATACTCACCAACAGCCATTGAGTTAGATATGAAGAGAATCAAACAGGTGAGGAAATTCAAGACTTCCATCATTCGCAGACTTAGTGGAATGGGTTTCCAAAATAGTGAAATGAAGGCAATGTATTTGTATTTGTCCAGTATTCCAAATACTTGTCTGCACTAGGATGAACGTTAGTAATGAATGATTAAATATATACTAGTCGCAAGGGAGATGAGAAACGTCGATTTCAATCAATAAATGGGATGGCATGTTGATATGGCTGCGCCAATTTACCCATTATAATTGCTTGACCATTTGAACTTATTTCGTTATAGGCAACCATATTGATTTGCAAATATCTGATTCTAAAGGCCTTGAAGAAGCTACATTTCTGCACCTGCATGCTCAGGTCCATATTTATTTATTTTGTCACTCTTGGTATTTATTCAGCATTGATATTAGTGCTTGATTTGATTTGAAACATTTCTACTGAACTTTGAAAGGTTATCATTAAACACTATTTAATTATAACCGTTGATAGAGTGCTGGTAACTAACTAGGGTTGTAATAACTTTGTGTGCTGAAATGACTCATAGGCATACCAAGAAAAATAGATATTCAAAACATCTGCAGTCACGGTTTTAATAGTAACTTCTCTTGCCATAACCTAAATTACATACAAAACAATGGTCAGCATTTGTACATAAAGTTCAAGAATAAAAGAAATGATTTAACAAAACGTATACTACGAACGTTGGTAACTTTATAATAGCTTCCTTTGGTTTTGGAAATTATTGTTTTTGTTTTTCTTTTCTATTCTCTCGCTTTCTCATATGCATTTAATTTCCATGGGTACATCGGTGAAACGTAATATTTTCATCTTGACTAATTGTTATAATACTCGCATGGTCAGTAGAGATTTTACGGGCTATCATTTATATAAATTTGTAGAACATATTCTTCCCAATCAATTCCGTCTGACTGATGCGTTCATTCCTGACACAAAATGTGCTTTAGGTTGTGTCGTAAAGGGACAAACATAACAATCCACTTATAATGTTATCTTTGCTAACAAACTTAAATCAGACCATCCGTGACAAACATAATTCAAAATAGGTACTGGAAGCCTCCTCAAATGGTACGAACTGACTGAAGACTTGCTGTAATGTATGAAACGAACTAACTCCAGACTTGTTTTAATGCATGCTATGAGCTAACTCAAAACGTGTTGTATATCTCATATTAGCATTCATGACCAACCGACTCGTGCCTGTTTTTAAAGTATGCTCGTAGGAATTATGAAGAACAGACACAAGAAGTTTTGTAATACATGCAGTTAATAATAATAAAGAACAGAGATTGATCATGTTTGTCCAAATCAACAGAATGTGCTCTAGGTCGAGGAAAAATCATTGAGTCAAGGTCGCGCACCCACCACCTCAAAAAATAATACAAACAATATGAATCCATGCATTAATTGCTCACTTTCCTGACGTGTATTGGCTGAATTGCAGGTAATAAAGTTCATCGCTTTGAATAGTTTTGTATCTAGCTCTTTTGGCATTTTAAGGGATGGAATCGATCAGACATAAGATAATTCTTAAAATGCTTATACTTGTATCCAATCTTTTCTCGCGTCACATGTACATTACAAGCAAATTATACATGACAGAAAAGTTTGCATTTTCTAAATAGCAACGTCATATAAGCGGAAGAGGGACAACTTCAAGCTGTTTGCTGTTTTAGCATGAATGTGTATCTAACTTATCAAATTATAATTTAAAATAAAATAATGCAATAAGTTTTAATGAACATATTTAAGCCAGGTTTACCATGTGCTGCTATATCAAATGTTTTTGTTACAATATACATTGTTCTATTTTGCAAACCTTCATACAGTAATTAATTTTAAAGAGAGTAAATTATGCCAGTGCCAGCTTTGAAAGAATGCTTGCGTATAGTTATGCTATCTCATATTGTATAATCCTAGTGTAAAGCTAATGCCAATATCTCCAAATGATTTATGTGCACATTCATTGAAATAAGCAGCTTGATAATACGTATGAAGATATCTCGTTCACATGAATATGAGCAAGTAAAAGGTTGTATTGCAACACAGTTAAAGTTGATTTCTCCTTTTCACAAGAACGCTATAAAATGGGGACCTAATGTTAATTTCCCTTTGGATCCAAGTGCCATATCATTTTCAGTTTAGTCCATTATATAAAACTCGTCGGAAGTGTGCAGCAGTTTATCAGTTTTCCCTTTCCTCTATTAAGACATTCTCTCAAATTGTTTTTCTCCTCATATATTGTTTTAATGTGTTTTCTCATCAACAAATGGTTCCTTTCATACGAAGTTTTTTGTTTATGTCTTTTACTTTGCATTATGAATTCGTTGTATGTCCTAATATGATTTTATGATATTTTATCTTTGTTTCGTAGGGTTATTGGTGAAACCGAAATTATAAAGCCACACAGGTCCCAATTTGTTATCTTGTGAAAAGCTAGGTCAATATGAGAAAAAGAAGACCCACTGATCAATCGGCTGTTGAAGTGTTGTAATGAGCGACTAAGTTCTCCCTCCTAATTCATATCGACATAAGACTATTCATCTGAGAAATATTAAAACTGAAAGTTTTGATATTTTTCAAAAATAGTCCTCTCAAGGCCCGTGAATTAGCAAAGACCAAACTCCACTAGTAATTACCTTACTCGACCCAAAACAGAACTTAAGGTTTGATAGAAATACAAACTAAATAACAATACACCTTGATGTTAGAGGTCAGACTCTCTTGACCATACATGGAAATCGGTTTCGAGCTAAATCTTATAGTACTTATACCATTGACAATAAAATAAATGACTAAAATTACATCATTAACACTAACCGGAGGTGGAAACCGAAACTTTATGAAAACAAAGTATAACAAAGGTGGAAACTATGGAATGAAATCTGACTGTAGTGACATCGCTTTAACCAATCTTGGGAATTCAGAAATATTAAACAATCTGGCCATAAGTTTTCACGTCTATAACCAGAAGAATAGAGTAAACCAAAACAGCCAGTACATGAATATGAGCACTTTCAAAACGAAAAAATAATATCTATCATAAGGTTGAGATTGCAGCTTCTCAACTAAGACAATTTAGAAAAAGAAAATAAATATTGACAAGATAAAGATTTATAGGAAGAAGTAAGAGTAACTGGTGTTTATCCATGTTCACGATGCTTTGTGGTTTCTGAACCAGATGACAGCTGACCTGTACAAGTTAAGGTCAAAGCTGTGCTTGAATTCCCTGTGCCTATCATCAAAGAGCACCTGATGTGATATTTTAGGCATAGCTGGATATTCTGTGAACTATTGTTTAAATTTTAGTCAAATGTTAAAGAGGTCTGTTCGCACAACTGATGTAGGAGTTGATGGAGTATATATTCACAGAGATGAAAAGGGTGTGGATCACCCAGAGTCATATGTTTATAAGACATTAAACAGGCGCTAGAAAATTCAAGGAATAGTTGACTTTGATATTCGGTTTGCAACATAAGTGCATTTTAGTTCAGCTTCTCCTTCGATAATTATCAACACTTTACGTTTTTCATCAAGATGAAAAAAGAAATCGGTGCGTGATGAGATGGAGTTTGATGCTGCCGGAAATACACATTACACAAACTCGCACACAAACAGTATATATATATATATATATATATATATATATATATATATATATATATATATATATATATATATATATATATATATATATATATATATATATATATATATATATATATATATATATATATATATATATATATATATGTGTGTGTGTGTGTGTGTGTGTATGTGTGTTCTTGCGTGCGTGTCGTGATCGTCCATTGTCTAGAAAAAAGTCAAGATTTGTTGAATACATTCTACGTAATAACATGATATCATACATGGACCTAATGAATATGAAGAATATATACAAACTGAAATAAGCTATTATACATTTCACGAGTTAACTCCATATATCGTAGAAAATGCAGGAAGTACTTACCCTATCACCCGGTACTTCTGGGATTATTTTATTCAACATTTGGGAAGGGGAGTTTAACACTATCTAAAGAGCCACATGTAGAGGGAGAGACAGCACTAGTAGAATGTCTAGAAAGATTGCCTATCAGAAAGATTTGAATATGAAGCCTATACAAAATGTCAAATGTTGTTTGATTTGAAACATGAGTTTCATCAGAAATATATTACTTGCCCACAACAATTTTAACAAATAATTGTGAACAATGCTGACTCTTTACGATAGAGTATTACCAAGCAACACATGAACACATTCTCCTTATTGCATGACAAACACGAAGAATGATTACTATACAAAGTCACTTTATACGAGAGATGGAAGCATATTTCATCTACATGAAGTTTCCTTTTCCTATTCAAGAACGGAATCAATGTTCATTGTCTTTGCTCGCATTAGCTCCTCCATTAAAATAATATATATATAGCATTTCAACAGTTAAAAACTGAGTAAATATTCAAGCAAATCAGGTTTAGTTGCTTGCAAATCATGATGCGCAAAAGTGATCAGTCAATCGAAAGAGATATGTTTCATGAATCTGATAACCAACACCATGGTCGATCGGTATCATATCAAATAAGTGATCGAAAAGTGAATATAATTCATACAAAGAATGTGGACTACAACGTGACACCGGGTTGTGTCGACATCATGATCGCAGACACAAGATCCATTCAACATATTCCCATGAACCTAGGTTGCCCTTTGGGTTGTCCGAAACGAGGAATATTCATGCCATCAAATCCAAAAGCTTGCATCAGTTTCCTCGGGCCCTATGTTCAGATCAGTTGGGAAAAACACAATTGGAAATATTTTTGATGGGTTAATTAGTATATAATGTCCTTTTTCTTGTCGGTGGTGACTCGCATGGAGACGCAAGTATCATCTTATGTGGAAAACCACATTGGATCAGATGGTGCAAAGCGGTAAACATTAGCTCTCGGTACATTTTGTGAGTAAAAACATATTAATTATTATGCTTCACTGTTACCCTTGGCATTAGGTATTAGTGTTAAAACGAATACAAACGATAAGCCGCCTATGCATAAATGTGGCCATGGCTTCTTTGGTGGCAGCCATCAAAAGCAGCGTACTTTTAAGCATACAGAATCACGTCAGTTTGGCTAGGTAAAATAAGTTTGGTTGCTCTCGTCCGGATTCACCACAAGGCTTTCAGAACGTGTGGAGTTTTACATTCAGCAACGTCAAAGCATCACTGTCCCAGACACATGCGCCTAGTTTGTTGACCTCAAGTGAGCTGCTGTTTCTGACCTTTGGCGTCCTTTTCAACCCTTGTCAAAGTGACCTTTCGCAAAGGTCTTACAATTACCTTTCTGTCTATGTTTGTCGCCGCAAGTATCATTCGACGCGAGGATCTCAACATTATAACACCGTCAGCATCGACTAGTCATCTTTGTAATACGTGGCTTACAACAAATGGGTGAGCAACAAAACATAGACAAGGAACATAAATTGTTGACCTAAGGATTTCCAAAACTAGGGGTGCTAGACTATCTGCACCTACTCAATGTTCATTCAGGTCAGTTTCCGAAGAGACGTAAGGAGGCAAATTTAAGAAATATCCACGAAGAAATAGAAAAACATATAATCTTGAAGAAAGAAATACATACATAAGAACGCTAATATACAAAATGATACGTTATTATGTCACAACGTTGCTGACAAAGTTTGAAGAGGCTATCAAAACCAAACTATCCTAGATAAATGGCACACGAAGCTAAGTATACACGTGAAATAGTGCATAACAGTCATAAATTTTACATCCCTAGACGACAATTTTGCACCTGTTTATCATTGTATACTTAACTCTTAAAGAATATCTTTACCTTGATCATTGGTAGATCTTTGTTTATCTAAGACAGAATATCTTTACATTGATCATTGGTATATCTTTGTTTATCTACGACAGAATATCTTTACATTGATCATTGGTAGATCTTTGTTTATCTAAGACAGACTATCTTTACCTTCATCATTGGTAGGTCATTGTTTAGCAAAGACAGAATATATTTATCTTGATCACTGATAGCACTTTATTTATCTAAGAGAGAACATCTTTACCTTGATCACTGATAGCTCTTTGTTTATCTAAGACAGAATATCTTTGCCTTGATCATTGGTAGATCTTTGTTTATCTAAGACGGAATATATTCACCTTGATCATTGACAGCACTTTGTTTATCTTAGACATATTATCTTTACCTTGATCATTGTTAGCTGTTTGTTTATCTAAGACTGAATATATTTACCTTCATCATTGGTAGACCTGTGTTTATCTAAATCAGAATATCTTTACCCTGATCATTGATAGCTCTTGATCAGTGCCTGCTCTTTGCTTAGCTAAGAAAGTTACTAAACGTCTTGTTGAAATTAAGACAAAAGAAAGTTAAATAATAGATGTAAATAATATTTTAACTTGCTAGAAAAAGCGGAGAGCTTAGTTCTCTTAATCAAACCTTTGAAAGATCCCAGATCAAACAAGTGGGTTTATTCACCTTAGCATATGTATAATTCTGAGCCGACAATGGCACCATTTTCGATCAAATTCCCCACGACTCGAAATGGTCAGATACGTTAATGGATTTATCCTAACCTTGTTATTATGAATATTGTGCAAATTAGGAATAGCGTATGTGGTGAAGTATTTACATCAGATTAGATCGTAAGAAATCATATGAAAGGGCATACCGATGACAAATGTGAAGAATGCTGTAAGTTGTAGATGTTGTATTTAAGGCCGTGTACACATGTCACATTGACCGTCTTCAACAAATAAATACATGCATACAACGTTTTTGCAAGATCAACATTATGTAACTGTAAACCATTTGTACTTGTCAAGTGCATTTGCATATAACATTATGCGAGGAGATAGCGCATCCCCTCCTTGTACGTTTACGTTTCTCTCATTTTGCTATGTTTCCACTTTGAATCCAATTCTAATAACATTTAGAAAACAATTTAAAAGATGAATTTTCTTCATAAAGAATGTATTATTTACGTGGGTTTACCATATATGGATGATATGTTCAAATATTTGTAATCTGTAGTATTGATGTTCAGTTGTAGTATATTGTATTGTAAACTATCTTCACTTATTAGTACTATATACTTTGAATGTCGATAAAAAACAATATACAGATGTTCTCCAGCCTTAAGGTAATAATCCAGTAATTTCGTCGCTGTTATTAAATTTTTAATGTTTAATATGTATTTTGCATACAGTTCATTGTGAAACGTGTTTTATTTTTGTCATTCATTAAATAGGAGAGGACATTTTTACTACTGTGTTTGTCATTCATTAAATAGGAGAGGACATTTTTACTACTGTGTGTATTTGGCTATTCAAAATTATTCTATATTTAGCCATATTCACGAAAATCTGTCTATGAATGTTTGTTCCCACAACCTTTCAATAGGATTCATCTCAACCGATTCGGAAGCTGTCATACAGTTGGATTCGAGTGAAGATCCAACAACCAAAACCAACAAAGGTTTCTCCATCCCTTGCGACAGTTCGAAATTCTTAGAACATAATAGCAAGGTAGACTAGTAACATCCAACATTAACAAAAACATATTAGTCTCATACAGAAATGTTTGATACTAACTGTTGACATTACAATACACTTTAGAGATCAATTCAAAGGTAAATTTTGAGCAGTCCATCTTTACCGTTTTATTTAGCCTGAAGCAACTGTCAATAGCACAATAGCAGTCATCCTGATTTGCCAAGAAAGCACGTAAATATTTCAAACTTTTATACTAAATTGCAAGCTGCAATGTAGCGAGTGTAGCAAACATCTCATATTTGGTCACTTTCCAGGACCATGCTTATAAATGAACAACTGAGTAGCCATAAATACCACGTTTCTTGTAAGATTTTAAACACTTTGAATATGCACTTACATGATCACGATCAAGTATACGTTCGATAGTGAGCGTGGTTCACGTATACTACTGAGGTGAACATACAACTGCTTGGATGAATTTGTAACTACTCTCGTGGGTGTATTCTTCATGCAGCTTTGAGTAAACATGGTCAAGAGACATTAATTATAAACAGGTTAACAGAGTATTATTACGCGCAAGATCTGCGCAAATTAATCAAATTCAGATCAGGTAGATCTGGTGTTCAAATCGTATTTATTTTAATATTTTCTATGTCACAATGCCGTCTTCCGTCTCTTAATAAAAGCAGTGTGAACAAAATGTGACAAATGATGACATGTGATATTTGGACTCTTAGATTTATGGTTGCACGAATTTATAAAGCATGCGCAGTCATGCAAACCTGATCTAAAATTTGGGAATACAAGATGGATATTTTACAAAAGGAAAACTTAAATACTGCACTTTAGGGATTAGAAATAATAATTTTCACGGAAATTGGAAATATTTTAAGAGAAAATATTACTTGCAATTGACCATAACATATTTGAATTGTAGCAATTAAGGATCGTACAATTAGGAAATTATCAATATATGTTAGTAAGGAATTGTTTATTTTCCATTATAGAATTTTATCTAATACAAAGGTATCACTGTGAAATGAAACATATCCAAAATTATATTGCATTTGGAGAACAAATATTGGCATGTTTCGCATTGTTTAAGTTGGAAAGTAAGCCAGATTTACTTTGTTAAATAGAGTTTGTCAGTTGCTCGCGCTGACATTATATTTTTTGTGAAACATGTAATGATATGTTTATCACATGCATTGTTAGGGGTTCTATGGAAATGTGTTCATGTTATGTATTTGATTTAACTTATATTTGATGTAATTTAATTCTTTGTAGGCTTTACTGTTTTAAAATTTCATTATATGTCCATGTAATGTAATTTTGTTTACAAGGAATTTAATATTTTCCAGAAAATTGAGTTTGACCTGAATCTTGTCATAAACATCTAATAATATAAACACTGTTTCTATTTTGATTTATTTCCGGCTTTGATTCAAAAATCACTGAGACAAGTGAACAATTTTCATTTTTTTGTTTTATTCTTGAGTAAAAATGATCGGATTTTATCAAGATCATATTGGGAGTACGTGATTTTAGATTATAAACAGCCATATTTCGAAATTATATGTTTTCCGAAATTGCGCAGTAGTTAGATACGTTAGTAATGTTCAGAGAGATATTTTTCAGTTTGGGCTTAATAACACTTGATATCAAGGCGTTCGTTTTGTTGTGACCAGCTTCGAGGTACATTTTAATGTTTATTCAAATTAGTTGGATTCTAAAAGATTAGTTTTTTTCTCCTGAACATATTTGAGTGCTCACACAGAATTCTTGGACAAAGACATTTCTCTACATTTTATTGGGATATTCAAACAACGGAATAGTATTGTTTGTGAATCAACAAAGCACTGTAGACACAACAGCACAATACAGACTACAGCATCCGTCATTGCTTTCTATTTTGGATTTTTCGTCAGGACTCGAGCTCAAATTTCATTAGAACATTTCATTACCAGGACTTCTAAAATTCAATTGGCGGATTATTCTTAGATTATTTTTGGATTTGATTCTTAACAATGTAAGTTCTTATTTTTTCATTTTTACAGCTTTTATCAAGGGAAATAAATTTATTTGCTAAATTTGTCAAAGCTTGTTGTTTTCATTCTTTCTTTTGTTACTGTTTACTAGAGCCTAACCACGTAACATAAGAGGTAGACTATTACAAGCCATCATCAGCAAGAATGAAGTATTATTGTTTAAGATTGTTTGAAGATATTGTTTTCTGACCCGAATTAATTATTTTTCTTCCAATACTTATCGTTGCATTGGGATTGATGTCTTTACGTCATTAACTCCAGGACGTAATTATTATCAGAATTAAAAGGGCCTTATCGTACATAGATAATAATATCAGACATAGGTGTATATGATAAATAATTTAAGAAAATGGCCTACCAACGGCGACCAGTCTCAATATTTATCTTCGCGTTTGCATAATTTAAACAAAAAAATCTTATATTTTTGAAAGGAAATTCATCAAGGAATATATCCTTACAGCAACTTGGATTTCTCGAATGTTTATCGGAGCGTGGAGCCCCATTACATGATCTTACTCTAATATGTACGTGCTAACCGTAAGCTTCGTCAAACAATCAATAGCCCAGATTAGCATCAAACCGACCACGCATACTAATTGCTGATTATCCTTAGCAAAATGTGTGGAACGTTTGTATTATTCCCATCAGTGTCTTTTTAGCAAAACCGTATAGTCCAGTTCAACCAAATTTATGAGCGACGTCACATTTCGTGCATACGATTTTCCATAGACCTAGTCAGGCATATTTGTCTCCGAGCAATTATCGTTTATAAAGTTGCAAATGCTCCGATTGTTAGCAGTTCATCACAGTATGATTCAGTTTTATAAGATATGTTTGTATTTATTTTGCTGCTAAAATACTGCAAGTCATAGTTTCTACGGTAATAATTGAACTTTTGTACCTCTCACAAGGGCAAAAATGTAAATACGTACCGTCATTACCAACCTTTCGCTAACGCTGTCAGATTTCAAAGGTCAGATACGGATTTTCTCCATACGTAACTTGTACCTCTGACATGGGCCCTAATGCAAACACACGGCGTCATAATCGATTGCAAAGATTAGACAGGGCTTTTCTCCATATGTGACCTTAGAGTGACAATCTTTCGAAATGTTGCATCCTTTTTTTTAGCTTTTGATAAACCAAACAGTAGGGGAGAGATGATCATAGAATACATGCTATTATTGTTATTGCCATTGTACCGCAAATTACTAGAAATCTAAGATATAAACTAATAGTCTTTGAAACATTCCATTGAGGCACTTTTAGAGAAGGTTTACGCATTCCAGTTTTAGTAAAAGTAACTTAGTGTTTAGACAGTAATTCGATCATCAGAAGGGAAAAAAGTATCATATATTAATCTCGAACTCCGTCAAAAAATGGCAACGAGCTGACTTTGGGGATGCATTTATTGTTACTACTCTTGTGGGTCACCCAAGATCTGATTAAAGAAAGAACATTTCAACTGACGACTATGTAGCACTGAAGAACAACGTGACATTAGTTGTCAGTGTCATAGTCAGCCCAAAGCAAACATACAGAATGGGGTATCACAGGTCAGCGGTGACATATATATGGCAGTCGGTTCTTTTCTATTACTGGAATACATTCTAATAATATATAAAATTTGGAAACTAAGTTGTAAATAGCTACAACAGTTTAGGAACCTATTGACATATCTTCCATGTGATTCCAGAAGTTGTCTTATCATACTTATCAATAAAATGGAAACTTTTCGATGTAGTTTTAATATACATTACCTCACTATGATAGTCAGTGGGCAATGAAAGGGTTTATTGTCTCCGACCGTGTGCCTCTTAATTATATCTGGTTTAATACCAACAATATCACTTATACATGAGTTCAACTATATTGCATATGATTCATAGTATTGTCGTTGAATATTATGGAATATTATGGATTCTGACGTTTCTGAATTATTGTTACCAGAAATAATAACAATTGGTTAACATCGATAAATGTTAGGCATATTTTATCTCAATATCTATTTCTCAATCGTTTTATTCATATTTACGTATAAACCACCACATTTGTCTTTCTGTGTGTCACGGTTGCTAAACATGACGTTGCAAGTCTGAAACTCGCGGTGGCATCCCATCCTTTGTTACACGAGTTTGTATTGGCATGTTCAAACTTTCTTTTAAACGCGTTCATTCCATTTTTTAAAACATTTTTCGTTATTTGCATTCTCGTTCTATGTTTGGCAACTAATCTAGTTTAATAATATTCCTGTCCAGTCCGCCTTGACAAAAGCTGAATGTAGCAATCACGGGCGTGTAATGTCCGTCTTGTATATCCAGTCAAATCACAGATTAACTTCAATGCAAAATTTACTTCTAATGTTTCAATACTTATAATCTCTGCCATTATATTTAGACTATAGTTTAAGATCAGCATGCTGAATGAAAGATGAACCCAAACTGAAAAATACCTTAGGATCAGCATTCTGAATTGCCTGCACTACGGGTAAAAATGAACCCAAACTTATAAATTCCAATGTTCAATATCGTCTCTAACCGCAAGAGTTGAGATCGTTTCGCATAACTAGACAAAGCTTAGTGTGTGACCTGTAGCTGGTGTAGGGAACACTCCTCTTGATCTATTGATCTTTATGTCATAATCAAGGACAAGGGAAAGCCACTGGCGGAAGTAAAACAAAAGGTTTCCTGTACAAAATTGACAAAACTCGTATTGTACCTTCAAGTTCATGTCTACTCAATAAAGTACTGTGCAATCACATTTTTATATAACCTTTGTACACATTTGGTACATGACTTACTTGTCTTGCACTATTAAAGCAATAAAAAAAACTTAGAGTACAATCATACTGCTTCTAACTTGATTGATTCCATCCCTCAGTTAATGTAGTGAAGTGTCCTCTATATATACATGCGCCATAATGGATAAGTGATACTTGGTAACTGCGCTAGCAGAAAATGCTATCTAAAGTAGGGATATATTTGGTCCACAAATAGTTAGTGATTGTATATGATAAACATTATGTCACTTCGACAAAATACTGGTATCAGCATGAATCAAAGACTCACATATGTCAATTTACTAAGATATAACTTACATGATATTGTCCACCCAAAAGTTTTATATATGCTACATCCCAAATCTAAATTTATTACATCACCTAATGCACATTAAAATACAGAAAGTAAATATCTGCAAATTTAAATCTTGACCACAAAACGTTGTACAGGTAACAAAATGGTTTGAGTATATACTTATCAACGGCAACATAATATTAATATTTCCACTTTAGGTAATGCATCACCTAAAGTATCATTGCAACACATCTTTATCAATCTGTTTCCATGGCTTCCTTAGATGTGGTGATTAATGAGCCAAAGGCGCCCTAATGTAATATAATTAAGCGTATAATTTCCACTTTCCTAAAATAATAAGTAGTTGATCATACATTCTGCTTCTGGAACAAGATGTGATTATATGTATGTGGACACAATGTCGAATTTATTCATCTTGATTGATTCGTATTCTACCTATCAAATGACTGAAACAGTATCTTTATGTTAACACCTGCCTGGATTCAATTATGAATAATTTAAGATCAAGTTTTCTAGTCCTCACCCAATATATATATAGTTGCATACGCATAAGGCCCTTTCATGCTAAATCTGTTACAATTTTAACCCACACTGATCAAGTATTTAGATCGTTTCCACAGAAGGAGCTTGACCATAAATCTAAACTAAGCTTTGTATTTGGCCAATCATTAAGATATCGGACAAGTTCAATATTGAGTAATGTATATGCATGGTAATGAAGTGGATTAGCATATGATTGGGTGATCTTGCAACACCGATATCTAGCCAGACTGCAATACGACTTGTTACCTTTGATCATCATTTTCATTTTAGACGAGATAAATTTTGTATCAGCATCTGTGTATATTTAGGCCTTTAATATGCGATAATAATTTTATCCAACCAATTACATTCAGAAATTTACTTCATACATTTGCCCTTTCTCTCATACCAATATATACTGAAAAATGATGACAGGTAAATATTCCACAGACTCATTGCAGATCGAAATAAAAACTCGTCAGAATTAGTTGTTCAAGTTCGAAACATTACAAGTTTTCTTTCAGAGCTAGACGTTACTTTAAGTGACGTCTGTCATGAATTGATTTCAAACGATTGACCATATACTTCAGACTATAATTGTTGATTGTTTTGTATACAGGTATAATCTTGAATTCTTTCATTCCACATTGAGCCGGTGCAATTCTTGCAAGATAGTTTCATGGCGAGTTTAAATCCTACAATCAATAAGGTTTTAACTTTGCTCTTTGATTAGATTGCTTACTCTTGTAATCTTATGATTACTAAATTTTCAACTAAGTGGAGGTTTAATAAATAGGAAAGGTTGAATGTAGCTAGCAATGAAATGTTTGAATCCGTAAGGAATTTTTAATGAATTTACCAAATGAAGTCTGGACATTTGCAGGACTTCATCGCCAATCAACAATTGCAAACATTATTTCCAGGAGGAGTAATCGTTAAATCGTTTTAACGCATGTAGTAGTTGACTTGTTGAGAACCATATTACATATTTCAAACACATCACCAATCAGGGTTAAAGTCTTTCTTTAAGTTTACCATTTGTGACACCTAATTATTATTGCCACCATTCACAATTTAATACGATAATACAGATCGAGTTTTGTCAATAAATAATCATCAATAAAAAAAGAAGTGAGACATTGATGAATATTAATGTCGAAGTCGATTTGGGAATAGACCTTGCGATAAACTGCTTGTCACAGGTTCGTAATCAGAGCATAGGATGTATGTAACTAACATACGGTTAATGTATATAAGTGTACATTAAAACTGCAGATTTTGGGGATGCACATCAAACTCCACTATGTAGTGTTCTAGTCCCGTCAATGTGACAATATATTCTTTATTCCACTCAGTTGACACGTTATCGCAGCCATTACATGAAAGGGCATGCATCTGTAACTCTACGGCCTTAGCCTCGGTGGTTACTGTGGTGTTATGTACCTCGCCATATTCTGTTTCGGACCAGCGCGTACATTCATTTCAACGTTTTTAGCCAGGTTTTTCCATTAAGCAGCAGACTGGTTTGAGAAATCTTATAATATTAATGGAAGGACACGTAAACTAAAAACTTAAAGGAAGGAATATTGAAATAAAATATCACCAAAAGCTTTAAAAGTCTTCTAAGCCTGACATATCTCGATACGGAAATAAATATTGATCCATTCCGTTGACTAGAGTGAGGTTGAAGTAATGTGGGTCGTTGTGACTAATAGCACGAGCATCATACACTAAACACAACAGCTCATTATCCTATTTTAGATTTCACTTGCAAAATGCTATATAATCGAGCACAATAATATGGCATTTACGATAGTTTTAAGCGGTTATGCATCATCAACAAATGCCAACCGTGCATGGTTAAATGTGTAGATCCTGTTATTGTCATCTATGATACCCAAACTGATGCGTATATTGCAGAGCCATAAAGGGATTGCTCTTTTGTGGCGCTTGTCATCAGGCTACTAAATGATTATACTTGCCATGCAACCTGTTCGACCTTTCAGGCCACCTCACATAAGAGCTAACTTCCAAAGACTACGACATGATGATATAGAATAATAACAAAGGTCATCATTGGTGAGCGACATTGCATCACACAAAGGACTCCCACACATGATAAGATAGAGTATATAAAATGGTTCGTAAAATCAGAAATACGATCCTCTGAATGTCAACTTGAACACGTTGAGGAAAACAATAACTGTTGACAATTTCGCTAATTTAGGAATAACACAGAGCGCTGAGTTTGCGTTTAACAATTATTTTCCTTATTGTTGTTTTTATTGCAATTTTCAGTGACTTTTACCTTGCCATACCTTCAAAATAAAACTGGATCCGTGTGCTACTTCAACGTAATTTTGTAAAATGTATATGCTGCAGCGCAGAATCATATGGAATGAGAAGGGCTAAATCTTGACTACACTTTGACGGGGAGCATGTTTCTTTCTGTTTTTGTTTTTTGTTTCCTTTGTTGTTGTTGTTGTTTTTTGCTTAACGGACACATCATGTTCGTATCCAGACCGCTTTTTATTCCTAAAGCCCATCTTACCGTACTTTTTGCAAAGGTTCGTCTGTCGGTGTGCAGTTTAAATCGGTCTGCCTTATATTTGATGTCAAAAAGGCTACAATCCGGACACAAAATCGTTTCCCAACCATGGGCGAATTTTTGGTGAAAAAAAAAAAACAATTTGGTCAGAAAATTACTTTTTTCACTCTGTATTTTGTAGTGCAACTAGAAAGTCCAGATTATTTAGTGTCATTGTAGAGCTACATCTGTCTAACTTTATATAATATCACCCACTTTAGTGTATCTTAAATGCCCTTGAAGCTACATAACCCGGAAGTAGGCTACTACCTTCTGACGCGTAAACGAGGCGCCAGGGGTTAATGAGTTGACTTCCACAGGAGAAGCGATGATATAAAGCGGGTATCGCTTTCTATCCCAAAGGTACGAGAGCCTCACAACTCCTTCACAATTAAAACAATCGATGGATGAGCAACCAAACATTAATAAAGAACATAAATCGTTGGCGTGAATCCGATACTTTATTTTAATCCCAGGATTATATATTAATAGGTTCTTTCACCTAGATTTTTTAACCTGTACTTTGTAAATACAACACATATATTGCTGTTTAGACTGCTATATCAGACAGATAATGAAATTTTACAAGTTGTTTTTCAGTGTCAGTTATACGCGGATCTTTTAGCTTTTGCAAAGTCACCTTCTCTTGTGGTTTTAGTTTTGATTTAACTAGGAACGGAATTAAAGTTTTCATAGAGAGTTATTCAAGCTATGCATTTCTTCTTGCAAGTAAGGTTTAGTCAAACTACACATATTTTAATTATTGCTTAGGTTTATTCAAACCACCTTCAATTTCTTTCCCCAAAAAAGTATTGTTTCCTTTAGAGTTATTTAAGTTCTTATAATCGCAGTATCATTTTCACAACAGGAAAATATATTAAATTTATCTTGAAAACAATTCTTTGAAATTTTCATTTTATGTATTTTGTTATTTTAGAATTTCTCATTATTACATATTCTTACAGCATGCATTCACCGCCAAACAAGAAATCATTTTATCCGAATTTCCTATTAAAAACATTCATTTTCAGAACGCTAGCATGAAATTCCCGTAGCCCATAATGTAAAGTTAGAATATAATGATTCTTGAAGTCACACTTTACTGTCATGAAATTCACATAGACCATACTACAAAGTTAGAAAATTCATGTAGATGATAATGTAAGGTTAGAATATAGTGATATTTGACAGCACAATATGCTCTACTCCTTACACTAGTTAATAGGTTCTCAGTTACTCATATTGATTATTTGAGAACATTGTCTTGTCGAATAATTTTAACAAATGATCATATTATCGTCATATATTTATATATGTATGATTTAACGTAATGGTTATTATTGCATTCCCTCTTGTCTTATCACACCTTATTTCGATTAAAAGATCGTGTATTATCAGACGTAGGATCCGTTTATTAATTTTCTGAAGCTGTTATTTAATTTCGCCATAAGCTTAACATGACAAATGATTGATGTTGCATGTATATATCTTTGTTATGTTCTCTCTAGTATGCAAGGAGTCAAATTAAATGCGAGGCTTGTAACATGATTGCGCTGTCTCACGATAATTATCCACCTACATAGAGTGTACTTGGCTCCAGTCAGACCACAATTCTAAGATATGAATACATTAATGAGAGGGTAGATTGTCGGCGATCTCGGCAAAACGAATGACCCGGGCCAGTGACAGAAGCAAGAAAACGTCCAATAAGGAGGTGGGTGCGCTCAGGCTTACTCACAATGCAAAATCGGTGGCAAATGCAGAACTAGGAAGATTGCACGTCATAGTGAAGCCCATATGAACCAGACCTTGACATACCGCGGACAGAGGTGAAAAGACATTGATGGGAAAAGGCGAGCGCCTTAGACCACACGGCCATCCGGTTATACAAATGTTGCACTACATGCCAATCACAGTGTTCAGACGATGAGAAATTTAAAATAAATACGTACAGAAATTTAGAGAATTCTAGTTCGGTACATGTACTACACCAACACAGGTAGTTGAAATCTAATTTTTGAAAATTTGATCAAACTGAGTAAAGCTAGTCATCATTACAATCATGCCTTTTAGGACGCCTAATAGCATATATCGAGCGTACAATGTACAACTACTAATAAATACATATGAACCCACTGAAATATGTGCAACACGAACGGAAAGCCACGAAGGTAAAACCATTTTACATAAATCGATATTTACGGCTAATGCTGGTGATTTACCCGATTCCCTTTATGTTATGGCTCCTCGCCAGACAGCCAGCTCAACGGTTGTGATATATTTCAATCGTTCCACTTAAGAGGAAGATTGATCTCTTCGAGCTGCAGCAAGGGTAATATGTCCTAAAAGATTAATATTATATAGTAACGACTATATCGGTCTCGTGCGTACAGACCCTGCCTTTCAGAGTGAAGTTAGCGCGTGTCCAATATCTACTAAAATTTGAATAAAGTTTTTGATGCATAGTTCTGTTATTTATATTAGCACACTCAAGGCAATGGGAAATTATCCTTATGATTTGTATGTGTTGATAATAGTTGCTTTGTACAGTGTATAAGGTATACAAGGTTATTTTCTTTTCTTCTCATTCGGATAACATTTCCCCTAAAATGGCCTAGAACGGTCTAGACGTAACCCATTTGTCCTGCAATATTCAACACCATAATATATGTCTCATCAGTTTGCAAAATTTATCACAGTTTGTTTCTCCGGGGGCTGGGGGCGGAGGCTCATTGGGGATCTGTTTGGGTTTTTCTTTTGTTTCATTCGTGGTTAGATTCCGGAAAACGTTGTTATTCTGGGGGTGGGGAGTGGCAGTGTACATTTTGTTTTCTTATAATTTAATTCAGGAAATTACCGAAACAAATTCACTGGTGAAATAACAGTCACGTGACGGATATGATAGCTACGAATGTTCTCTCATGAACTAATTTAGTTGTGGGAAACGTCTTACATCACACGGAGTCTTCATCTATAGTAAAACTCATTCGGAACATTCTAGTCTCTTTCTCCGATATCTGTTGGGGTTTAGGGCACGTCAAAGAGATATCCCTTGCATGACATTTGTATAGCAATGGCTCATAATATCATAGTATATTTTGACTCTATGGTCTTAAATTAAGTAAAAGAAAATAGTGATAACCAGCAAGTATTGTAAAATGCATGAAATAATGTATTTGCCAAGAATACAAATTAAAAATTGTAAACAAAACTTACAGCATTGTGAATTAAATCCCAAATAGTCCTTAAAGTTCTACCAAAAGTCCAAATGTAAGAAGTAGTAACCGAATTGGATTGGTATTCCAAATAAATTTCAATATTGAATGTGTTCATTTATCTGACATTTCGAACGTGCTATACGATAATGGCCTGGAATATGGTATTGTGTTATGGTCGTTTGGTGTATTAATATATCATACTCCAAAATATTCTTGTCTCTATTATCTATAATTCAAAATTCATGTTTTATTCCAAGAATAATATTGAGCACTTTTAAATAATAATTTGAATAAATATACACAGAAATACAAACAAATTAAACACTGAGCCCAACAATAAGACTGAGTCTTTAGCATGATTAGGCAAGAATGAGTCGTTTTCAAGAAATCAACATTGATATAAAAGCTAAAACACAAATATAGATCCAGGATGTAAGTCAATCTCGTCTCTGAAACATTTTAAGTTGTTAACAATTTTAAGAATTTCCAAGTAAAACCCTATTACTCGACAGTCAAATTGAAGTCACTATGATAATGATATGAATATTTCATTTATAATTTTAGAGAAATATTAACAATAAACCACGTTATTTACAAAATAAATGTATCTGGTCTCGTACACCATGAAATTAATGTTGGACAAGCAATCAAGCAATATTAGTTAAATATACATAACAAATGTAATATAAAATTATATTAACACATGATATGTGTGTGTGTATGTGTGTGTGAGAGAGAGAGAGAGAGAGAGAGAGAGAGAGAGAGAGTCAAAAGCTAATATGAGGATAGCAAAGTTAACTTGCCTTTTACGGACCTCATTAATCAACTACGCCCAGAAGCTTCGAGGTGACCTATTGTCCAAATTTGTAAAGACCGGAGTAAGTTAGTCTTTAGATATCACTGAAGGATAGTTTCCTGATAATATTCTTCTAATGCAGAGATGCAGAAAAAAATTAACACTGCACTATATTTATTAGCAAAGGTATTATTCTCAGCCAATAGCTGATGAACTTAAAATGGCCTGGGTGTTGCCTTGGACAGGACCCAATGAAATATAGTTGATGAACTTAAAATGGCCTTGGTGTTGCCTTGGACAGGACCCAATGAAATATAGTTCACGCCTTTCAAAACGGTATTCTGTCATGTCAGAGTCAATCCAGTAATCGGAGCTTCTCACCGCTCGGAGAGGCTTAGATTAAAGGTAAACAATATGAGATGCCCAAATTAACCTTATTCATTGGCATCCATGATCTTTGGTACCAAAGGTCGAGTATGATTATCTGACATCTATTTAAGCTGTTCCCGCTTCTCCAAACTAGGCATGATATAAGATTGACTTTGGATATGTACCAGTCTCGGCGGATGAATCGGATGTATGCATTTAAAACAACAAACTTATGGTGCAAAATGACCTTATGGATAATAAAGACATGTTGTTTATATCCGTTTAGTTATGGCGGTCTGACCATCAATGACGTCACTAAATTTGGATAGTTGTTCTTATTTCTCCGCTTTTGCGCTAAAACTGTCCATAAAGTGAAACAATACTTCGTAGAAAATAAGAAAATTAAACAAATCCATAAATGAATACAATGTATGTAGAAAGATTGTTTATTACCCGTTCCTTCTCAGTTACTTTGCGAAAGAGGGATCTTCTGGCACTTGAAATTCCCAATTGCATTGTTTCACATTAGTTAAAGGTGGTTCTCTTTGAGCTATAACCGCAGTAACTGCCATCTCTCGATGTAACCGCTGTATAGTTCTATCTGGCGGAAGGTACTAATGATACTAGCACATCACGTGACAGTACGAATTTCCCGTCGAGAACAGAATAGTATCCTCGAATCTGATAATTATACCCCTTCCAGGGGAGATTACTGTCATTTACTTTCTTAATATGACGTCGCATTACATCAAGTGATATATTAATGTATTATTGCCTTATCTTTTGGAAACTGTCCTACCACAGTTTGTTACATATAAAACGTTAATATGGCAAATGTCCTCATACATGAGTGTGATATCCCACCAAACAAAACTATAGTTGAAGAGTTCCGTCAAGGTGGAAGCGGGAGGCTGAGTGGTCTAACGTTCTCGTCTTTACAGATCACAGACATCTCACCTCTGTCTACTTGGATTCGAATATCAGGTTCGGCCCCTCGTGGGGATGTTAGAAACCTAGTCGGCAGCTTATTTTAGGTCTGCGTTTCTTCCAGGGATTTCCGGGCTCTTCCTCAACCAGATATACTAGCTCAACAAAGACGTTAAACTCTAACCAATAACAACGATTTGGGTTCCCTGAAGATAAGGTAATAATTAAGCACTCGTGACCGTGCATAGCTGGAAGTGTACTTGGCAATCTTGCTACTTCTATATAGTGGGATGCCCAACCTTAACCTCTATTATACCACGTTGATTATGCACGTTTTGGATCATATATTTAATTACCATATATTTGTAGGTAATGTTAACATTTGTTTGCATTTATGATATCACTAAGCATATGTGGGTACATAACCAAAGTTATATCACATCTCAGATTCACATCACATCCTGAACCTAGTCGTGCGCAAGCCATTGCAGTATTATGTTCCTTAAATAGTGTTGGCATTTCAATTTTCTGCATGTTGATATTTTGGCAGAATCGGGTCAGAATAAATCAGGAAGAATAGCAAATGGTTTTTTAATAAATACAGATCTTCCAAATTGTCCGCTCAACCCACAATCTGTGCAAACACTCGGGGCTCTGACAACAGGATAAACCATCCGTTATATGCCCCACGGGCAAATATGGGAGTCTCTGGTCATCTTCACTAATACCATGATATTAATATACTGTGGGATTACATGAGGGGGTGAGTATAGGTCGTAAGATAAAAAATGTATTTACTCAAAAGTAGGTGGGTTTATATTCATATTTGTAATGCTTTCCAACAAAAAAAAATGTTATATTAATAATGGTCAATGTATTGGGCATGTTATCTATATTTCAGACATGTATGTACTAAGTACAGTGTCATCTACTTCACTGAACGGTATTGCGCAAGATATGATAGTTGGACAGGGTAAGTATAACAAATAATATAAACTCAATTTTCGGGAGTAAATATCTGATGATTGTTAATCTTTGTAATCTATTTTACAGGTACTGATTACATTCATATTATACAAAGAAAATGGATTCATAGATAGACATGTTCCACGTTAAGAATAGCAGATGTTACTTCAGCAATTGTATGTACTTATCTTGAGAAATCTGAGATATGCCATGTCATTATATCGAGTATATTAGTTTGGTGAACACTTTATGTTACATTTTTTTTTACAGCTATATCAAATATAATCTGATTGTTTCTGTAATTTTGGAAAATTTAGAAAATAATATACGTCATTAAATTGGATATCTGGTATGACACCCGTGTTATGTGCGACCATGCTAATGGCACAAAAAAGTCAAGTTTGATTCATTAAATCTTTCTGAAATATGATCTGTAGTTTTATGGCGATATTTCATAATGTCATAAAGCAAGGCATACATTACCAGTGCCAATATATTACGATATATGATACTGTCATAAAGCATGGCATACATTACCAGTGACAATAGATTACGATATATGATACTGTCATAAAGCAAGGCATACATTACCAGTGCCAATATATTACGATATATGATACTGTCATAAAGTATGGCATACATTACCAGTGCCAGTGCATTACGATATATGATACTGTCATAAAGCATGGCATACCTTACTAGTACTTATAAGTTACTGCATTGTATCAAAAACGTTAATGCGAGATGTGCCAATGAAGCTGGTATGTGGCAGTCCACGACACATTTGCTTTACTTCATTCAGAAACAAATGTCATCAAACAAAACACAAAACGCCTACTACGCGAGTCTACATGAATTTTTTACAAATGAAAAGTTCTGGCGTCTGCGTCCAATGTTTGTTTCCATAGAAAATAGTTCCTTTATGCACGTGATTGTAATATCAAGGTGTGCAATATCGTTAAATACTGAACGATTCTGACAATGTAAAGTTAACGGAGAAACAAAATGAGCATATAATAACAACACAATACGATATATAATACTGTCATAAAGCATGGCATACATTATCAGTGCCAATACAGTATGATATATGATACTGTCATAAAACATGGCATACGTTACTATCGCCAGTACATTACGATATATATGATACTGTCATAAAGCATGGTATATATTCTCAGTGCCAATGCGTTACAATGTATGATACTGTCATAAAGCATGGCTTATATTATCAGTGCCAATACATTACGATATATGATACTGTCATAAGGTTAGACATACACTATTATATTTCGTTCAGAACAGCATTGTAAATGATAACTAAGTATGCAGATCAGTGCATTGTCAGGTTTGCATTATTAAATATACCTAAAAGTAACTAATTCCTTTCACGCACGATGCATTTCAACACCGTTGGAATCGATATACAGCATAACACATACCATTGAATGCATAATAAAACGATGGTCTGTTATACACCAAATTGTTTGATGCAGTTACCTCCTTTAAATTCTTTGTAGAATCAAATATGGACTTCTTCAGAACTCAGGACGAATATGGTTGATTACATGCACACAGACTTTTTCAACATTAAACAAATGAATAGTGTTGCACAGTATGTCAGTTTGAAGAATATTTAAATCATTTGTGTACAAAACTAATTAGGTAACTGTAGCTACATTTCTAGTTGCTGACCTCAATGGTCAATGAAAAATAAACGCAGATACAATTCGCCGTGCTGTGCAAAATGAACTATAGCGTCAACGTATTACGATATATAATAATATCATAAAATTTGGCATACTCTATGAGTGTCAATGTATTATGTGTTTCAGTCAGATACTTTTTTAAAATGCCGTTGTCATAATATAATTAATTATAAAGCTTGTATTTTTCTAAAGATATACTGCACAAGTAACCAAATCCTTTTTCATCATTTCAAGGATACGTACGAAATTTTAACATGGCATTACGACGGCCATTTTATAGATTGCATGTATCTCATGATGTTGGAATAATTTTTATTATTCAGGAGGAGTTTCGATACAAAAACGTTGAGAAAAAGAAGGAACACACATTATTAACAACAATAGCACTTATATTTTCTTTTAGCAGCATATTTCAAAAGCATTTAGATTGACTTAATACTTTACAAACATTATCAATAGGTTGTGTTAAAATACAACATTATATCAAAGCTGATTTAAACTACGTCTGTACTTTAAAAACATTAATTATACAAGAACAACGATTTTTCCTGAATAAAGTGTTTCCACTGCTTACGGATGCTAAGGTTGGATAACAAGGCAGGTATCAAAAATCAGTTCTGCACAACATTGCTGCGACGGATGGAAGCACAATGGAAATAAAATCTGCAACATTCGTATGTATAACTTGATGTTTCATCAGCAGTAACATTTCTAAATAATAATAGATAGATGTCTATTATTAAACCGTTTTAATTTTCAATCCTGATTCGTTGTAATGTTTGGTATTTTTCAGACTTTAAAAACGACAATAGGCTTTTCTTTTCAGATCATTCAAATAGTACCTTCCTTTCCACCTACCTTTAATAACAAAATAAAAATAAAGAAATACTGGTAAAGTGGTATATAACGATATAATACATGTGATATTTCAAATGTACCAGGCAAAAGTTGACTATATGATAAGGTTTTTCTTTCCACTTATAGAAAAATAAAGGCTTATGTTTTTCTAACCTGGGGAGATTACGATAATCTCTCTTACTTTTATCATATTGAAGGAAACAATTCACACACACACACACACACACACACACACACACATATATATATATATATATATATATATATATATATATATATATATATATATATATATATATATATATATATATATATACACTCCAAACGATTTGGATTAAGGAAGTCATTTTTTAGGGGTAAATATGAAACACTTGTATAGTACAGATATTTCGACAATATAAATGCAAGTGGAAATCTTTAGCTATCTCCATCTAGCTAAAAAAACAGCATGTGGAATGTGATCACTATCACTTAGATACTAACATGATTCAAAACATGCTCAGCGTATACTTGCTGTAAAAACATCCTTTTAGAGCAACATTATTTAAAGCACGTTTCGTCCAGGTAAACAAGGTATAGACTGTGTGTTTATGACACACACAAAACAAAATCAGGGAAGTTGTAAAGCTGTAATATGTTTGTCAACCCTAGTAACTAAGTTGTACTGCTGTAGTGTGGATTTTAAGAATGTAGCAAACGAAAAAAGCCTAAAAAGTCAGAACTTAACTCAGGCTTTGTCCAAACAAACTAGGTGTTCACTATACTTCTCTGATGCACACTAATTACCTGATCAACTAAGGAAAATTGATAACAGAAGTTGATCTTATATGCCACATCGATTCAACAAGATTTCTGTGTTTGATAATGAAAATACGTAGTATAGTGATGATACAGTTTTAAGCAAGCCATAAAATGAAAATGAGCGGTCACTTTTCTGACCTGGAAATAAAAACGAAGCGGACTGAATATAGGAATTGCTTGCATACAGAAAATGTGCTACATGGTTGGTTTTAGCTGCATATTTATCGCTTCGTTTCCGTTATCATGCCGAGGAAATGGGAGCCAAGAAGAAGAAAAAAGGAGGCAAAATGCATTGGTTGAACTGGATGAGTATCGAACTCGCGACCTATGAGATACCAGTTTCTAAGAGAAAGAAGTTTTCTGTTTTTAAAACGTGAACATAATGTTAATCTTTTATAACTTTAGGTTTACGTGCAATATATATATATATATATATATATATATATATATATATATATATATATATATATATATATATATATATATATATATATATATATATATATATATATATATATATATATATATGCACGTGGATATAGTATCTATACTAATCTCTTAAATTTAAATGTATAATTGCAGCTACAGATGTCGCAAGTGACCCCGTAAACTCAATAGACGTAAAATCAGCGCAGATATATCGGTCTTGAAAACGGCAAGGTATCTGCATTGATATACAGACTGACAAATCTCTTTTCCATTTCCTTTGTCTAATTACCGAAAATTATTTCATTTTCTCAATACTTATCTTGTAGGAAAAGCAATCAGCAAAGATGGCATACGTTCGAAAAGGTACGACGTCTGTTGCATGCATATCTGATTAGAACTACTCCTTTAATGGATTGATTTTGTCAGGTTGGTGCTTTACTGCATATTTGCACAAGAAGGGTATTTGGTGCGGTGATATTTGGAGTTAAGTACCAATGGGCACAACACAGTAGACAACCAAAGCTGATCCGTTGGTAGGATTCAAACATGCACCCACTCGTGTGCTATTCTAGCACGCCCACCACTAAGACACCGTCGTACTTTATATATATGGAATACAGGAAATGTCTAAATGGGGAACATACGCATTTGATAGTCTCCTACGAAAATTTAAAATAAAATGTTTATGAAACAAGAATTTAATATATCAGCTATTGCTGGACCAATGCTAAGTTTGTTAGCCGATGGAGCCCTCAGCGCGCTGCTATAGGGAAAAACGGTATAATAAATGAATGCCTCTCAGTTTCGTATTCCCTTCATGGAACACTTTAGATTCCATTATATGTAGATGCAACAAATCGTGGAAGCAGTCATGGACAAAACATTAATTGGCAACGTACCATGAACATTTTTCATGATTGTTGCACATGTTTAGTTGCAAGTAGAACCAAGAGCAAGAATGTTCTTCATAGATGGACTTAATCTTCAGGTAGAGACCAAAGATAGTCATAACATACCCTAAAACATTGAAAAAGAATAAAACTAATAATATTAGCACAGTTAAGACATTTAATAGACTCATTAATGGTTTTATACAATAGTCAAATTTTAGATTCATAAAAGCTGTAAAGATTCAATAAGGTGTAATATTTACTGGGAGTTTTCAATCCAAACATGTAACAACAACACATAGCATATTCAATACTAGCACAATGACAAACGGTATTTATAGCCTACTGAATTTGTATGGGAAAATATGAACGAGTTTTTTCGGATGGATATACTGCACGACCTTGAGAGTGCAGTATATCCATCAGACAAAACGAGTTCGTATTTTCCCATTCAAATGCAGTAACCTTTTTATTATATGCTCATTTTCTTATTCTACATAAGGCTTAATTATATAAACAAAAATACACTACAAGAAACAACGTAACTGAATGTCAGCTGTATTCCAAACTAAATACACAAGCGTAGATTCATCAGTACACAACAACAACAACGTCTCCGCCGAGATATTTGAACTTAGTTGCGCGCAAGACATCACTTGCGACAGAAATTGGATTTTTGGTCTACTTAAAATTGAAATTTAGAGTCATACTGTGAATGAATGCGCATTGCAACAAATTTTTCTATTTAGTCTAGAATGAATAGATTTTGGTATGTTTGTCGATTCTGCTAAATTTGCAGATAATGACTGAATTTATCTGTGTCAATTCTACATGAAGTACATCTGATTTCAGCAGCGATGGAGCAGCGTGTTGATATTTGCAAGTGTATTTCTGTTCTGTCATTTAAAATTTTGAATCATAATGTGGCAAAAATATGAAGTCTTTAAAATGCAATTATCAAAAAGACGATATGAATATAATGTTTATTTCATTTTGAGTGCAGTACGGTGGATGTAACTGCACTTGGAATATAGTCGAAATTACAGTACAATTTCGAAATGTGCAATCAAGCTTTAGAACCCGAGACATGGCTTATATAATTCGGATTTGCAGAACTAAGAAAGTACATTTTGAGGAAATTCAGGAAGTAAAACTGCAATCATAATTTTGCCATTCTTATTACTAGCTAAAGAGGGCACGATTATGCTTTGTCACTTGCATGTTATTTGTAAGGACCCAGCAAGTATATGATCTGTCTGGTGTCTATCGCTATCCTGACGATCTGTCTGACGTCTATCGCTAAACTGACGATCTGTCTGGTGTCTTTCGCTATCCTGATGATCTGTCTGGCGTCTATCGCTAAACTGACGATCTGTCTGGTGTCTATCGCTAAACTGACGATATGTCTGGTGTCTATCGCTAGCCTAAATCCGAAACATTGTGTAAAAATTGTTAATGCAGAATATTGCAAAACGGATGGTATGTAGCAGTCCAAGAAATGTCTGCTTAGTTCATTCAGAAACAAATTTAATGAACCAAACCGTAAAGCGTCTACTACATAAGTGTACATGACTAGTTTACAAAGTAGTTCCTAATACACTACTGGGCACACGTGTAGTGCATGTGAGTGCAATATGAAGGTCTGCAATATCGTAAAATATTGCACGATTCTGACAATGCAATGTTAACGAAACCAAAAATCAGCATATAATACTTTATATAATGTGAGTAAATATTATAGTATATTTTCTCATGCAGAATAATTTTTCTTTCTTTTTTATGTTCCACTCTTATTATCTCTGTGCACTGTTTTTTTTTTTCAATTTTGCCAGTTTCCTTCAGCTGTTAGTATCATGTTTATAAGTTGTTGGTATGACACAGCCGTGGTTCGAACCCGCGACCTCCCGCATCCGAGATTGATGCTATAACCACTAGGCCACCGGAGCGTACAAAACATCTTATAACTAGAATTTGGACCTCATAAACTTTCGTTTGTGGAAAACTTTAAAAACTTTACAATAATTTTTATCATTAAAATGATGTATCCCTAAAGGCTATAATCACTAGTTTGAGTAAATATTCTATAATATAATAAATTTGGAATTTTAATTTACTTCACTAACTTTTATGTTTTACTTCCACTATAGTTCCACCTCTTTCAAGGACTTTACCATGAATACTATTTATAAATCATGTAATTGTGTTTTATTTGGACTTTGGTTGGTGTAGTTAGTTGGATTTTTTAAAATTGTAAAAGCATGGCAACAAAAGTGATCTACATACATCAATGTTACGATGCCGGCACTGCCTGGCAAGAGTGGATTTATTTACTAAAGAGTGATCAGCATTCCTCATTGGTTATATTCAGTCATGAAGTAGTTGTTTCTCTTTGATTTCGTTGAATTAACAAAAGGGACTCATAACTCAGGACGATCATGGCGGATTAGATGTACACAGTGCTGTCTTTTTCAGCATGTATCGAATTAGTGATGTCGCGTTGTATGTCCAGATGAATTATGTTTAAATCCTTTATGTACGATATTAAGTCGACAATTTATACTGCATTTCGAGACGCTGATGTGACAATTCAATAAGAAACATTCGCGGATATCACTCGCTATGCTGTGTGGAACGAAATATAGTATCTACACGTCATCAAATTACTCCTGTTCTCATCACAATTAAGTATACATGCTGAATTTTCTCAAAGGTCCTGCTGACATTGTTTCAAGAAGTTCTTATCCTAGACATTATTCATTCCATTAGGGTACTGGCTGTATCAACATAGTTTTGTATGTATGTATGTATGTATGTATGTATGTATGTATGTATGTATATACGTATGTATGATACATAATCATACAATTTCGTCCTGAAGATTACGTCAAAAACTTGGTTTTCCAAGGTAAAATTTTGTACACTTGCAAAGAATATGTTCCAGTGTTTAGTGTACATTGCCTTGGTGTTCACTCTTGTCGAATTGAACATGTACTGTAGGTGCAGTGAACAGGTATTGTAGGTGCAGTGAAACCTCACGGACACTACCACTCCGGCCATTTCATGAAACAATACAGACACTGTAGGTGGGGTCAAACCTGCCTCTCAATAAAACTCTTGCCCGTTTCATGAAGTAAACCATGTCCTGTGTAGGGACAAACCATTCCTGTCACTACTAATCTAACCAATTGCATTTTGCACAGTAATTTATGTGGGGATCATCGATCCTTCCAGTCTCTAAGACTCTCGCCCATTTCACCAAATCATCTTGGTAGCGTAAATAGTGCCTGCCACTACTACTCTGGCACATTTCATAAAGTAAGTACAGTGGAGCCTCATGTACGAATTACACATGCTGATTTCTGTCCATTTATAAAATTGGCACGTGCTGTGAATTGTATGAATGTATGTGAATATAAGGATTATATTCATTATCTATTGATGAAGACTTATGCTCATGATATTGGTTAATCATAAAACAATATTCAAACTCATATATAAGTCAACGTTTCATCTATATGTGGTTCCAAACACAATCATGACTATATCCAAAGACTCATTGTCCGTGCAAAACGTAGTTAACCTTACTTAGAGATACCTATAATGTTAGTTCTCGACAAAACGTAGCTTTCCTTAAGCAAAATTACAGTTTCAGTACATTGATAAACTCTATATGAAATTATCTTATGGTCATACAAATTCTTTAATGAAGCTCCATATTTTCCTAAAATGTGCATTGTTAAATTAATATATAGATATATATAGAGAGAGAGAAAGAGAGAGAGAGAGATAGAGAGAGAGACAGACAGACAAACAGACGAACAAACAGACAGACGGAGACAGAGAGATGAAAATATTTATTTCAACCTCCCGTTCATAACCTTTCCGAAACTTGCTTTCAGTCCCGCACGTCACTGATGCTTCCTTTGTTAAAGAGAAAAAGGAAATTAACAGTGTAATGGTCCTAACATATATGAAAAACATATACAAACAGAAGAAAAAAATTATCATATATTTCACAAGAGAACTCTATATATCGTAGAAAATGCGGAAAGTATTAACCAACCTTATCACCCGGTACTTCTGGGATTTCTATCTTGAAAAAGATGGAGGAGAAAGTTTAACACTATCTAAAGAGACACGTGCAGACGGAGAGACAGCACGAGTAGAAAGTCACGAACGATTGTCTACCATTTCAAAATTCGAATATAAATAGTAAACATTATAACGATTTAGGTATGAGTCCTGTGTATGGCAAATGTAGATTGTTTCTACGCGTGATTTTCATCTTTCAGCAGAAATATGTTACCTGGCCCCACCATTTATTTAAAATAATTGTGAACATTGCTGACTCTGTGTGGTAAAGTATGGTGATTGTTCATTTTCAATAGATCGATCGATTGAGAGAGAGAGAGAGAGAGAGAGAGAGAGAGAGAGAGAGAGAAGCAGAGACATATAAAGTGTGGATTAAATTTTCCAATGATGGCTTAAAACAGAAATATTTAAAACAGTCCCATAATATTCAGATTGTCATGACACCCATTGTCCCTGAGGATATAGTCATCGTTTATACAAAGAATACCTGTAACAAAACTAGACTAGCTTATTGCAAGATACAACGACAATAAATGTTTAGTGGACTGCCATTGTAACCAAAACAGCGTTCTAACAAAGAGTGCAACAACAAATATGTTAGATCAATGTTTCAAATAATCAAATAAATTCTACAGCTATTATGGTGAATCACCACACTACAGCCATGTTCAAAGGTGTTATTTACTCTGTGCTCTTAACGTAAGTAACAGAAAAGAGTGAAAGACAGCAAGCTTTGTCAAATGTAACACATAATGTATTTCCCTAACATAAAAAGAGAAAATGAGGAAAAAGAACTTAAGGTATTGCGAATTAATTACAAACAAAAGTCATAATAACTTAAGTCCTAAATGCAATTCAGTAAAAGTACCGAAGAAATCCAAACAACGAAGGCAATGACGTGGCTGTTGTAGCTTATAGAGTGCTGATGTGTCAATAGTCTTTTGTTGAATCAGAGAAATATAATTCCAGGTTTAAATACTCTATTAATTCTAGTGAATCTCTTTATCCAAGAATTTAGTCAGAGCAATTTTTTATTTCCAGAGAAAGTAACCACTTGAATTCTTCAAGTTGTATAAAATTAATTCCAGCCCAAAATATAAAACAATACTAGAAAAACATTCATCTTGATTCTGATGAAACTTAAGGCACTAATGGCCAAGTTCTCCCATTTACAAGATTATTTGGTTCTCTCCTTGATCTCATGTCACAATTAGCTTTTTATATACAAAACAAAAACCTCACATGACGGGAATAAAACTTATAGAATGATCATATTGTCCACAACAATATAACCTGGATTATGTGTAACTGACATAGAAGATTACAAAAGTTTGACACAAAATATACAACAGTAAAGGCTGGATAATTAATAATAATAATGATTCGAAACCCGTACATACAGAGATTAATTTATTAATGTAATAGTTGTTTACAATGAATTAATTAAAAAAAATCAAATTGGTTCAAGCATAAATTAAATCAGTTTAGGACAAGGTTAGGTCCAACATATAATATTACATTATAATATCATGCAATCAAAAAATTATAATTTAACTACGAAAGAATTAAATAGTCATAACTCAGGCAACATATGGAGATTTAAAGTGACACAAGCAAAGAATGCAGTAATAAAGTTGTACTGATGAATTATAGCTAAATTTATTTCATTCAAGATTTCAAGAAGTTTGCTGAAAAATTGTGTGGGTGGGTTAAATACCGACTGTCACTGCGCCTCCTGCCCAATTCATCATCGCTGACGAAATATATTTTATACATAACCTTGTGCGTCTAGGATGCATCATGAAGGATGCATCATGAAGTTTCATTTGCTAGGGTTATGTTGTCATGGTAAGATGATCAGCGTTACCCTATCCAAAAGCATGCATCAACAACAGTCTAATTGACATTAGCTTATAACAGGCTAATGAACGTTAGCCAACAACAGTTTACTTAACATTAGCCAATAACAGTCTAATTGCCATTAGCGAACAACATTCTAATTGACATTAGCCAACAACAGTCTAATTGACATTAACCTGCAGCATTCGAATTGACGTTAGCCAACAACAGACTAATTGACATTAGCCAACAACAGTCTAATTGACCATAGCCAACAACAGTCTAATTGACATTAGCCAACAACAGTCTAATCAACATTAGCCGACAACAGCCTAATTGACAATAGCCTACAACAGTCTAATTGATATTAGACAATTACAGTCTAATCGACATTATCCTACAACAGTCTAATTTACATTAGCCATCAACAGTTTAATTGACATTAGCCAACAACAGTCTAATTGACATTAGCCAACAACAGTCTAATTGACTTTAGCCAACAACAGTCTAATCGACATTAGCCGACAACAGTCTAATTGACATTAGGCAAAAACAGTCTAATCGACGATAGCCAACAACAGCCTAATTGACATTAGCCTACAACAATCTAATTGACATTAGCCTACAACAGTCTAATTGACATTAGGCAACAACAGCCTAATTGACATTAGCCTACAACAGTCTAATTGACGTTAGCCAACAACAGCTTAATCGACATTAGCCAACAACAGTCTAATTGACATTAGCAATCAACAGCCTCACAATTCATGGTTATTTTAAATTGATTCAAAAATGACAACATGAATTAATTAAGTATCAAAGGAAGCTTGCAATTGTATCTTGAAAAAATTTATTTCAAAATGTCAATGATCAGAATGAAGAACAAACATTACATTGGTTATCTTTTCACTTTACAAATGAGTAATACAACCAGGCCAAATAAATTGGAGAAACAAACAAACTTTTATATACAACATCACATATGTTTCTTTAACATCATAATATTTTTATCAATTCAGAGATGTTTTTACTTAAGTAGACTGAAAAGAACATTCATTACATTGTTGGTACATAACTTTGAATTATGTATTCCTGTGTTCTTCTTTGAACGTTAAGATATGACACTTGCAAAATCGGCTGACAATGACACTCATGGTCACACATTTTAAACTCAAATGACACATATATCAACATAATTGCTTTGTTTTACGACCCATCACTAGAGGTAAAACTAATCTTCATTTACTATAAGGAGCATTACATATGAAAGAAATTAAAGGCTGTTCGGATACAGCGCAAAATGAGTAGAAAGAGCTATCCTAGGTATAATTTTCATCTCAGTATTAGGAAAAATGGCAATAACTATACAAAGTCGTTCACGCATGATTTGTTTCCAGGGTTTTCAATTGGAATAAGAGTTTACAGACAGCACCAAGTAATCACTCCATGAATAATAAAAGCATATTGTTTAACATTTAATTTGAAATTATATATACCAAAACACGACTTTGTTGTTCTACAAACGTTGTTATTCATAGGATTTCAAAATTGAATTTCCTCCAAGCTAGAACTAAGGTAAAGTACTTATTTATAACAACGTATATGATTACAAGATTGTATCGTACAAAAAATAATGTGCTAAGTCGTATAGTTTTATTGTGGTATTAATAAATCTAAAAGTACAATAAGACGTCAACTGACCTATTTTGAATGACCTAATATGTTTGTCTCTGGACCAGGCTCATTTTAATTGAGAATACTTCATGAAAACAATGAGACTGCAAATACATGTTTGAGAATTGATAGCATTCAATCGCCTTGATGTAATTCAATGAATACAATGTATAATATCGTAACCTATCGACTATATAAAATGCGAAACAAACCATTTCCGTAATCTTATCCGATTGTTGCAATTCTTCTAATAAATCTAAAACGTATAGCACTTGCTTTGGAAGACGACTTGTACTGGTTGTTTGTTTTCTTAAGTTGCACGAGTTGTTACTACATATTGCAGTTTTAAATCATAACGAAACAACAACTCTTTTATATGTTTCTATACTTATATGCATGTCATATGACAGTTATGGTTTGACGAAACAAATGGATAGATCCGGGTGGGTGTATACAGTTTCCTTTAAAAGATGTAAGTAAAACCAATTGTCTAAATTATAAGATCTGATCATTCAGTACCTACATATGCTAAATAAACCTCTGACAAACAAAGTATCTCAACACAGAGCAGGGTACGTCATTGAATCCACTTCTTCTAACAACCACACAGTTCTCAATACCATTGTCGTTATTTGGTTCATCGGTGTTCCAAGAAGTATATGATGCGGTTTGACCGTTCCACTACATCCATTCTCTGTTTGCACCCACTGCTCGAAGTCCAATCCAAATTTGATCTGCTAATATCTCATTCATAACTGCATTACAAAAGTTTTAAAATATTAAATATTATAATTAAGAATTCTTATTCATCAATATATGTATGTATGTATGTATGTATGTATGTATGTATGTATGTATGTATGTATGTATGTATGTATATATGTGCGTATATAAATATATTGTTCAAATCAACAGGACATCATCAATGCTCATATTTATATACGACAAAATATCATTGCACCCAATGTTTTAAGAAGCATATTGATGATATCTTAAATCTACATCGAAGTTATGTATTTATTTGCTTGCTACAATTGAAAGAAACATACCTAACGGTGTTTACAACTCTGATGGAAATTGGAAAAAACCAACATCGTGGTCATGTTATTGGGTCTAAAGATTTTATACAAGGTTCTGAAGTGTCCGACATTCTTCATTCCTTCATTAAGCTACTTCTTGTCCGTTGTGTTTAGATTTAAGTTGAAAGGAATCATTAATTTACAAATATTCATTAGAATTACAAAGTGTTCATTGACATCTTGGACTCAATCACTATTTTGGGACTTCTGGTAATTCATTCCAGTACATTCTGGACTCTATCATTGCGACACGACAGTTCTTTTAAGGTACATCGGTATATTACAGATTGGAATTTATTCTGAACATAATTGAAATTCATTATGAGTACTCTGTACTCTGTGCCTATTTAATTGACAATAATGTGAGTTTAATATTAAATTATCGCGTTGTTTCCTATACAAATAAATTATTTTTTAAACTTTAATAGAACAATATGATTTTCCTATCTCTCTTTAAAATAAATAAGCATACTAAACGTTATTGGAAATCCAAATTGAATTCAACGCTAAACGCGTTTATGTGTCTGTTGTGACCTGTATCGTGATGTTTTACTGATATTCTTAACAGTCATATTTTCGTTTGAAACAAAATAATATAATTCTAGGTTTAGAATTCACTATAAATGCCAATGAATGTTTCTGTTTAATAACCTAATGTTATCAGTACTCTGTATTTCAGGAGAGGAATAACTTGCATTAAATAATTAGACTAAAAACATCCCAGCCCAAAACGAATTGCTGGACACTACAACAACAATTAATTGAATATGCTAATTCTTTAAGAACCAGTAAATATTATTTCCAGTAACAACAATATATAGTATTCTACTTGACATGAGGTCACAATTAGCATTTTCTAATAAAACAATTATTACATAATGGAAAACATATATCTTAAAGGCCTATGACAGGTATGTTAGGAGTATCCCAATAACCTTGAACCAGTTTCAAATAAACATATTTACTTCTATTAATCGTTATTCTTCTATTAAATCCATATAAATGGAGAGTGTTTAAGCTGTATTAAGTGCTTACATAATTAAAATAAAACAATTCAGGTCCAAAAATAAAATAAACTTGATTTTCGTGAAGTCCAACATACAGTGTTACAATACAATAGCACATAACGATATTTTTAAAACAAAACTAACAAACAACGGAAATTAAAAATAGATAACAATTCCTTTTATAAAGAAAAACAAAGATCTAGGTAAGAAAGCTTAGGCTGTATTTTTAGTCAAATATACATGTGAAAAAGATTACATAAGATAGTTAAAATGTATTCTCCATACCAAAAACATTAATGACAAGCGAACATGTGCTTTAAAACGTATACTGCATTTCAAGACATTACAGGCGAGAGAAACTAGGGCGTTGAAATATATACTCAATAACCAAACATTACAGACAAAACGAACTAGAGCGTGAAGATATGTACTCCATATGAATAAATTAAAAACAAGAAGACAAGGGCGTTAAAATATATACTCCATATCAGGACATTACAGTCAAGAGGGACTAATGTGTTAAAATGTATACTCCAGGTCAAGACATTACAGTCAAGAGGGACTAATGTGTTAAAATATATACTCCATATCAGGACATTACAGTCAAGAGGGACTAATGTGTTAAAATGTATGCTCCACGTCAAGACATTATAGTCAAGAGGGACTAATGTGTAAAAATGTATACTCAACATCAAGACATAGAGACTAATGTGTTAAAATGTATACTCCACATCAAGACTACAGGCAAGAGGGACTAATGTGTTAAATGTATACTCCACATCAACACATTCTAAGCAAGAGGGACTAATGTGTTAAAATGTATATTCCACATGAAAACATTACAGTCAAGAGGTACTAATGTGTTAAAATGCATAATCCATATCAAAACGTTACAGTTAAGAGGGACTAATGTGTTAAAATGTATACTCTACATTAAGACATTATAGGCAAGAGGGACTAATGTGTTAAATGTATACGCCACATCAACACATTCTAAGCAAGAGGGACTAATGTGTTAAAATGTATATTCCACATCAAAACATTACAGTCAAGAGGGACTAATGTGTTAAAATGCATAATCCACATCAAGACGTTACAGTCAAGAGGGACAAATGTGTTAAAATGTATACTCCACATCAAGACATTACAGGCAAGAGGGACTAATGTGTTAAATGTATACTCCACATCAACACATTCTAAGCAATAGGGACTAATGTGTTAAAATGTATACTCCACATCAAGACATTCCTTCAAGAGGGACATGAGCGTTAACATTTCTTAACAATATTTCAATTCCAAATAGAAATCAGTGCAATGACTGGCAATATGCACAGTCTATTTTCGAATATTTTAAACTGTAATGCACCGAACATTTCAAAGCTAAAATGCAAATGTTTCCATAAAAACAGAAAATAATTTTCACATTTAAACAGGTGAAAAATTGACATGTCAATCAACAATCTCACGGTGATTTAGCTTTTGGATCGTCGTTTGTGGTGAATAAAATAATGCCTAATATCATATATTTTCCAAAATCTTAAAATTATAGAAACTAATCTACATGAATATATTTCAGCTACAATTTAACGATACATTCTATTTGATGAGTTTATCCATGAAAAACAAAAACACATGCGAACGAAGAAAAATGTTTTCTTTCAGACTAACTATACCTTCATGAGATATCAAAGGGATGATTGCTTGAGTGCATATGAACCTGAATGATTACGACAGAAAGTGAGATATTATACTTCCTGCCAAAAATTTGAATATAAATAGATTTTTAATTTACTCAATAGAATACCTTTTTCGGCAAATTTTAATTCAGCGTCATTCCTGATGATCATCAACTTGGCTCCCTCCGATTCACATGTAATCATGGCGTTGTTGCAAGTTTCATTGACTAAATGAACTTTGTAGCACAGAGCCAATGACTGGTTGTAAACATAGCCTTCATTGCAGTATTGTGGTCCTATAAATAAGATAGTCAGCAATGTTGTAAATAAACAATTGTACATGAAAGTACACTGCACATTGCTATTTGTTTTTAAAATAGGATAGAGGTGTACATTTTTACTGGACAAACGTTGTTATTATGCATAACTTTATCTCTATTCTCTTCATTCTCTAAAGTAGTGAAAAGGAAAAACTTACATGTGTACCTTTCTGTTATATTATTGTTATTAATGAAAACTGGTCTTTTTATGAGGTAATAAATATTGATTGATTGATCGATTGATAAATTCAGTCATTGATGGAGTGATCAGTAGATTGATTGACTTATTTGAAATATATATCCCCGGCTAGAGCAAGGAATGTAATATATTTTACTTATTTAAAATTATAATTGTATTCGGTCTGACATAAGTCTTCAATAAACCTATTAAATAGTACTTCTCTTTCTCATAAGTCATATTGTAATATAATCCGTTCTTCTTATGCAGGTCGTTATTCTATTATGTTTTTCATTTTAACTTCCCAAAATTATTTACAGTAGATACTAGAAAATTAGTTGTACTATGAAAGTAAATTGTCCGAAATATTCGGAAACTTTGATCTCACAGCTAGCGGCGTTGCAACGCGTGATGTAAAACCGTAAGGTCATGCAAACATTCGAAATCCCATCCAAAGAAGATAATTCCTGTTTAAACGTATCAAAGTTAAACCATGCACAATCAACAGTGTTTATCTCAAAAACGTCATTTGAAGGGTCATCATCAGCCAAAGAATATTTCCATATATCATCAGGTTGTATCTTTGGACATATCTGTGAAACTATTTTAACCGTCTCTGTGAAACGTTGGTTTTAATTATACATCATGACAACAAACGAATAATCCTATCTTAGAAGAACCTTTCTTGATTTGAAAGAAATATGCGATATAATACATATACATATAACGTGCACATGCCAAAGAAGACCTAAGTTTTCAATCGTTATGGTAATAGTGCTACGTCCTTCACACATTTCATTAGTCAGTCATCTAATAGGCTGGTATCGCCACAATACAAATCTTAAATCCATTTGGTTAATGGCGTCACATCCTCCCCAGACTTTATGAATCAGTGATGTGTTAGATTGTTGTCGTGATAATGCTAATACTAAATCCGTTTAGGTAACAGTTCTACGTCAGGCACAGATCGTACTACTCCGTCTTCGAATAGAGAGTTATAATTCATGATACAGGTCATAACAAATTTTGCGTATTGGTACCAAGTCCATCATGTGTTTTTTAGGCAGTCGAATACAATAATGGCATTGTCAGGTTATAAAAGATTTGTAAGGTTCAATATTTAGGATAAAAATATTGTGAAACTTTTTCAATAGAAACAAATATTTCATAGGCTACATCTCTCTCTGATTAACATACTAGTGTAATAATTCCATCCTTGCTGCATTGCTTTATCTGTAGGAAGTCCACGTTTGTATGATGAGGACCCTAGACAAATTTCCAGTGACGGGTGGTGGAAGAATGATCTGCATGATTCATCCCTGTCGCATAGTATGGCACAGTCGAAATTCGGGCAATCATTCCTCTCCCACAATATAACAGATGCATCGAGGTTGTTCACAGATTCGTGATCCTCGTTCCAAGTACTACAACTACTGCCAGCAACGTCTGTATTCGAATGGAAACAGATATTTATAAAGTATGTCTATCTCTGATAAATGTAATTTCAATTATATTTCATCTTATCATCAGCAGATAAACGGTTTTAACAATTTTATCACTATAACATTCCTGAAGGTTAGAAGCGAAACCTGTACAAAGGATATTTTAAAATTTAACTATGATCATATGTCAGGTATTATATTAGAAAATACTAACCCTGTATATCATATTATTCTTAATCCAAAGAAACACTTCCGAGTACACAAACCTGCTTTTGCGAGATCCATGCAAAATGATTGTATCATTTATAAAACCTATTATTTCAGGGTCTGATATTGTAATGGGCATCTTCAACACAAAACAAAGATGTATGGCATATTTGAGTGCCTAACGTCCTATAAAAGAAATTCCAAATATTTAAGCCCATATATGAATGCTTTGCAGATTCAATGTATATAGTACTACGGGGGGACACGCAACATCGCTTAGAATACAGCCATGAAATCATACATTTGTTCCATGTGATTATTTATATGTACCAGTCATTTTTGTTCAGTAAGTGGAAATCTGGAGTGATTGAGCATATGCTTCTTTGAACTTAATTGTAGAACTGTATGTACAGCAGTGAATGAGATTTTTGCAATCAATAGATTAAAAGTCTGTTAAAGTTCCCCCACACTACTCTTTATCTTAAATGAACCTTTAGTATGAGTTATCCCCCTTTGTACTTAATAACTAGCAGACTATAAAGTTGTCGCATGTTGATGACCATGCCTTATTGGTATCGCTTCTAGCGGCAAAGAGAAATGTAACAGTAGAAACATTTGTTGGTCTAAAGCGCTCGCCTTTACCGATCATTGCCTTCTCACTTCTGACCGCGTGGGTTCTAGTCTTGGGCTCGTCCAGTGTTGGTGTTTGCGAAAGGTTGCCAGTCTCTCCCCGTGGAACGGTGGCTCTTACCGAGGTATCCACTTTCTTTATGCACCAGCTATTATGGCCGAAATTTAGAGACTATCATCTGCTTATAAATGGCATTAAACCAAATACAGCAATATCTAATCCACACAAAGAGTGGGTGAAAGAAGCGGTCCTGAGATTACAAATTCGCTACGTTAAATATATGCAAATGAATTATGCCATTTTGTGTATCTGTTAACGTTAAGAGCAGTTGAGTATTTGTTCGTGACTGAGATATTCATTAAACAATACTAGAATATATCCCTATAAATTTGCATCTCATTAATTTTTGCATTGGGATAAGCGATAACCTGAAATAAGTTTTTACTCTTTCATTTATAATTCCAATTTAACTAAGTAATATACTTATTTCAAAGATTTCCATAGCTATAGCATTTGCCTTCTCACTCTAGAAAACGGTTAAACTATCAGAATCAACCGAAACAGCAGCTAGTGCTGGAAATTATAGATTGGGTATGAGTGTTTTGGAAGGAATTCGACAGAGCAAGATCCTAACACCAAACAGAAGAAAACCTAAGCAGGGTAGGGCCAACTATCGAGTTCAAGACCAGATTTTTCAAAAACGTTAATTAAGCAGTGCTGATTTCGAGTTTCCAGCTTTACAATGTCATAATATCATTCTCTTGCTCGCTGGCTCCTATATGCACACACTGAGATAAGTCTAAGAGGGCTATACAAACACAAACAAACATTTCCATAGGCGAGGACTATCAAACATCCAACGGTCTAAATTTGAAGTGTGCATGGGATTTGTTCAGGAGACGAATGATGAATCATCTATATATCAACGGCTCCTTCGGAATCTGTTTTATAATCTCTTATATTACGTGTTTAGCCTCGAATAAACAGTAACACAAGAAAGAGTGAAAACAACAAGCTTAGAAAAATATAACAAAAAATTCCCTGGAAAAATACTGCGAAAATGAAAAAATATGAGAACTTACTGTTTCCAGAATCAAATCAAAAAACAAATCAAGAATAATCCACGAATAAAGTTTTTGCAGTGCTAATATTAAATTGTTCTAATGATTTCAAGTCCTGACGAAGAATCCAAGATGGAAGGCGATGACGTATATTGTAGCCGGTACTGTGTTGACGTTTACAGTTCTTTGTACAAACACAATAATTTATCATCCGGTCTTGGAATTCCAAACAAAAATTTTAATAAATGTCCCTGTTCAAGAATTCTTCATGAATACAATAATATTTCCAGAGAAACCAATGAATCCTCAAGAGTCCAAATAATTTGGAGAAAAATATCCAATAACTCAAAAACTCAAACTTCAATTTTGGTCACAGAAGAAAACAACTTAACATCAAGTGTTCAAAAGCCCTGGACTCTGATCTCTCTCTCTCTGTCTCTCTCTCTCTCTCTCTCTCTCTCTCTCTCTCTCTCTCTCAGCATTACTATTAATACTAAGTACTTCGCAATTTCGGAAATGCATAATTGCAAAATATATTGCGAAATAGAGTTTGAAGTGATCATGTTTACATGTAAAAGTCAGATAGCCCCTGCATGTCCTTGATAAGAACCAATTATTTCACTCCTATAAAACGTTGTTTACTTGACCCTCAGTCAAGGCCATGAACTATGTCAAAATAGAAACAATTGTTTATGTTATTAGGCATCTAAGGAAAACACAGGTCAAACTGAAATTTCTGGAAAAATATCAAATTCCTTGTAAATACAATTACATTATATTAACATGAAAGAAAATAAAAATATTCCAAAACCCACATACAATGAAATCAAATCAAATGCAACTTAAATAAAATATAAATTGAATTAAATATATGTAACAAATCACAAACTGACCCTTTCTTTAGCTTTCGACAGCTTTGATCAACTATAATTCATTTAACTTCACTGTTTTCATAAGGTAGTTTTTTGATGTGGTAAACACGAATGCACTCTGTTCCCTCTCACTCACACACACAAATTATTCTTTTATGTAGGCATCTTTATTGGTCAAATTCATTAAACTATAGACTATTTTAGAAAAGCTAGGGAATAATTATTATTTTCTTTAACAGCCTATGATGTTTACGAGCAATGACAAATAGGAGATACAACGAAATGTTTAAACTGGAAACGAACGAATAAAGAAATTAAACAAATCGAAATTAATGTTGCAGTTTAATACTATGTTGGGCTTTACTTTCAGCAATGGTTTTCACCTTTGATGATGTGACTATATCGGCCAATACTGATCATACAGCGATTGCACATCTAAGAGCAATGATGTCAATTAATTGCCGTCTCTTGATTGGCTTTAGGCCAATCAAAGATTTTTTTCGCTATCGTTGCATATATTCGTGCAAATTAGGACAGGTCTAGAGCTATCTCTTTGATACACTTTTAAAAATAACTTTATTACTTTTCCACTATTATAAGGATTAACCGGTTTACTATTTTACCCTAAATGAAGTTTAAACTGAGGAAAAATGTACATACTTAAGTTTAATCAGCTTCAGTTGGCAAGGCGTTGATCAATTCATAATTAAATGATCATCACAAAATCAATGGTGAAGTCTTTAATCAACTAACATGTAAAGAGAACGGCTTCATACTCTTTCTCTTGTGTTAACTAAAATGTAATGACAAAATTTCAACCTATGTTAAGCATATGGACATTATATTTATTTCTCACTATCTCTCTATCCCTCACTCTCTCTCTCTCTCTCTCTCTCTCTCTCTCTCTCTCTCTCTCTCTCTCTCTCTCCCCCCTCTCTCTCTCTCTCTCTCTCTCTCTCTCTCTCTCTCTATATATATATATATATATATATGCCTAGAGAAAATATCTGAGGCAATATTGTATTATAGCAAAAGTTTTCTTTATATTCACACATTTCTTCACTTCGACGAATGAAATATACATTCTTGATTATCCTATGACACCTAATTCATCGAGACAAATTCATTTCGTGTCGACAAAACATTTCCATTAGGTGTGAAACAAATCAAAGCTATGTCATATATTATGTCAAACAGGAATAAAGAGAGGTGGTTGTTTCTTAATTACTGGATAGTTGTTATGATAAAAGTATGATTGATGAATCTACGTTAACCTAAACTAATTGAAATGTCTTCATGATTGATATGCTTCATTATAGTTTATATGATCATACTCACCAACAGCCATTGAGTTAGATATGAAGAGAATCAAACAGGTGAGGAAATTCAAGACTTCCATCATTCGCAGACTTAGTGGAATGGGTTTCCAAAATAGTGAAATGAAGGCAATGTATTTGTATTTGTCCAGTATTCCAAATACTTGTCTGCACTAGGATGAACGTTAGTAATGAATGATTAAATATATACTAGTCGCAAGGGAGATGAGAAACGTCGATTTCAATCAATAAATGGGACGGCATGTTGATATGGCTGCGCCAATTTACCCATTATAATTGCTTGACCATTTGAACTTATTTCGTTATAGGCAACCATATTGATTTGCAAATATCTGATTCTAAAGGCCTTGAAGAAGCTACATTTCTGCACCTGCATGCTCAGGTCCATATTTATTTATTTTGCCACTCTTGGTATTTATTCAGCATTGATATTAGTACTTGATTTGATTTGAAACATTTCTACTGAACTTTGAAAGGTTATCATTAAACACTATTTAATTATAACCGTTGATAGAGTGCTGGTAACTAACTAGGGTTGTAATAACTTTGTGTGTGCTGAAATGACTCATAGGCATACCAAGAAAAATAGATATTCAAAACATCTGCAGTCACGGTTTTAATAGTTTGTAACTTCTCTTGCCATAACCTAAATTACATACAAAACACTGGTCAGCATGTGTACATAAAGTTCAAGAATAAAAGAAATGATTTAACAAAATGTATACTACGAACGTTGGTAACTTTATAATAGCTTCCTTTGGTTTTGGAAATTATTGTTTTTGTTTTTCTTTTCTATTCTCTCGCTTTCTCATATGCATTTAATTTCCATGGGTACATCGGTGAAACGTAATATTTTCATCTTGACTAATTGTTATAATACTCGCTTGGTCAGTAGAGATTTTCCGGGCTATCATTTATATAAATTTGTAGAACATATTCTTCCCAATCAATTCCGTCTGACGGATGCGTTCATTCCTGACACAAAATGTGCTTTAGGGTGTGTCGTAAAGGGACAAACATAACAATGCACTTATAATCTTTTCTTTGCTAACAAACTTAAATCAGACCATCCGTGACAAACATAATTCAAAATAGGTACTGGAAGCCTCCTCAAATGGTATGAACTGACTGAAGACTTGCTGTAATGTATGAAACGAACTAACTCCAGACTTGTTTTAATGCATGCTATGAGCTAACTCAAAACGTGTTGTATATCTCATATTAGCATTCATGACCAAACGACTAGTGTATGTTTTTAAAGTATGCTCGTAGGAATTATGAAGAACAGACACAAGAAGTTTTGTAATACATGCAGTTAATAATAATACAGAACCGAGATTGATATCATGTTTCTCCAAATCAACAGAATGTGCTCTAGGGCGAGGAAAAATCATTGAGTCAAGGTCACGCACCCACCACCTCAAAAAATAATTCAAACAATATGAATCCATGCATTAATTGCTCACTTTCCTGACGTGTATTGGCTGAATTACAGGTAATAAAGTTCATCGCTTTGAACAGTTTTGTATCTAGCTCTTTTGGCATTTTAAGGGATGGAATCGATCAGACATAAGATAATTCTTAAAATGCTTATACTTGTATCCAATCTTTTCTCGCGTCACATGTACATTACAAGCAAATTATACATGACAGAAATGTTTGCATTTTCTAAATAGCAACGTCATATAGGCGGAAGAGGGACAACTTCCAGCTGTTTGCTGTTTTTGCATGAATGTGTATGTAACTTATCAAATTATAATTTAAAATAAAATAATGCAATAAGTTTTAATGAACATATTTAAGCCAGGTTTACCATGTGCTGCTATATCAAATGTTTTTGTTACAATATACATTGTTCTATTTTGCAAACCTTCATACAATAATTAATTTTAAAGAGAGTAAATTATGCCAGTGCCAGCTTTGAAAGAATGCTTGCGTATAGTTATGCTATCTCATATTTTATAATCCTAGTGTAAAGCTAATGCCAATATCTCCAAATGATTTATGTGCACATTCATTGAAATAAGCAGCTTCATAATTAGCATGAAGATATCTCGTTCACATGAATATGAGCAAGTAAAAGGTTGTATTGCAACACAGTTAAAGTTGATTTCTCCTTTTCACAAGAACGCTATAAAATGGCGACCTAATGTTAATTTCCCTTTGGATCCCAAGTGCCATATCATTTTCAGTTTAGTCCATTATATCCAACTCATCCGAAGTGTGCAGCAGTTTATCAGTTTTTCCTTTGCTCTATTAAGACATTCACTCAAATTGTTTTTCTCCTCATATATTGTTTTAATGTGTTTTTTCATCAACAAATGGTTCCTTTCATACGAAGTTTTTTGTTTATGTCTTTTACTTTGCATTATGAATTCGTTGTATGTCCTAATATGATTTTATGATATTTTATCTTTGTTTCGTAGGGTTATTGGTGAAACCGAAATTATAAAGCCACACAGGTCCCAATTTGGTATCTTGTGAAAAGCTAGGTCAATATGAGAAAAAGAAGATCCACTGATCAATCGGCTGTTGAAGTGTTGTAATGAGTGACTAAGTTCTCCCTCCTAATTCATATCGACATAAGACTATTCATCTGAGAAATATTAAAACTGAAATTTTTATAAGTTTTGATATTTTTCAAAAATAGTCCTCTCATGGCCCATGAATTAGCAAAGACCAAACTCAACTAGTCATTGCTTTACTCGACCAAAAACAGAACTTAAGGTTTTATAGAAATACAAACTAAATAAAAATACACCTTGATGTTAGAGGTCAGACTCTCTTGACCATACATGGAAATCGGTTTCGAGCTAAATCTTATAGTACTTATACCATTGACAATAAAATAAATGACTAAAATTACATCATTAACACTCCCCGGAGGTGGAAACCGAAACTTTATGATAACAAAGTATAACAAAGGTGGAAACTATGGAATGAAATCTGACTGTAGTGACATCGCTTTAGCCAATATTGGGAATTCAGAAATATTAAACAATCTGGCCATAGGTTTTCACGTCTATAACCAGAAGAATAGAGTAAACCAAAACAGCCAGTACATGAATATGAGCACTTTCAAAACGAAAAAATAATATCTATCATAAGGTTGAGATTGCAGCTTCTCAACTAAGACAATTTAGAAAAAGAAAATAAATATTGACAAGATAAAGATTTTATAGGAAGAAGTAAGAGTAACTGGTGTTCATCCATGTTCACGATGCTTTGTGGTTTCTGAACCAGATGACAGCTGACCTGTACAAGTTAAGGTCAAAGCTGTGCTTGAATTCCCTGTGCCTATCATCAAAGAGCACCTGATGTGATATTTTAGGCATAGCTGGATATTCTGTGAACTATTGTTTAAATTTTAGTCAAATGTTAAAGAGGTCTGTTGGCACAAATGATGTAGGAGCTGATGGAGTATATATTCACAGAGATGAAAAGGGTGTGGATCACCCAGAGTCAAATGTTTATAAGACATTAAACAGGCGCTAGAAAATTCAAGGAATAGTTGACTTTCATATTCGGTTTGCAACATAAGTGCATTTTAGTTCAGCTTCTCCTTCGATAATTACCAACCCTTTACGTTTTTCATCAAGATGAAAAAAGAAATCGGTGCTTCATGAGATGAAGTTTGATGGTGACGGCTTGCTTCGATTAAACGAAAATGAAACAACGTAATAACATGATATCATACATGGACCTAATGAATATGAAGAATATATACAAACTGAAATAAGCTATTATACATTTCACGAGTTAACTCCATATATCGTAGAAAATGCAGGAAGTATTTACCCTATCACCCGGTACTTCTGGGATTATTTTATTCAACATTTGGGAAGGGGAGTTTAACACTATCTAAAGAGCCACATGTAGAGGGAGAGACAGCACTAGTAGAATGTCTAGAAAGATTGCCTACCATTTCAAAATTCGAATATAAATATCAGAAAGATTTGAATATGAAGCCTATACAAAATGTCAAATGTTGTTTGATTTGAAACATGAGTTTCATCAGAAATATATTACTTGCCCACAACAATTTTATCAAATAATTGTGAACAATGCTGACTCTTTACGATAGAGTATTACCAAGCAACACATGAACACATTCTCCTTATTGCATGACAAACACGAAGAATGACTAGTATACAAAGTCACTTTATACGAGAGATGGAAGCATATTTCATCTACATGAAGTTTCCTTTTCCTATTCAAGAACGGAATCAATGTTCATTGTCTTTGCTCGCATTAGCTCCTCCATTAAAATAATATATATATAGCATTTCAACAGTTAAAAACTGAGTAAATATTCAAGCAAATCAGGTTTAGTTGCTTGCAAATCATGATGCGCAAAAGTGATCAGTCAATCGAAAGAGATTTGTTTCATGAATCTGATAACCAACACCATGGTCGATCGGTATCATATCAAATAAGTGATCGAAAAGTGAATATAATTCCTACAAAGAATGTGGACTACAACGTGACACCGGGTTGTGTCGACATCATGATCGCAGACACAAGATCCATTCAACATATTCCCATGAACCTAGGTTGCCCTTTGGGTTGTCCGCAACGAGGAATATTCATGCCATCCAATCCAAAAGCTTGCATCAGTTTCCTCGGGCCGTATGTTCAGATCAGTTGGGAAAACACAATTGGAAATATTTTTGATGGGCTAATTAGTATATAATGTCCTTTTTCTTGTGGGTGGTGACTCGTATGGAGACGCAAGTACCTTCTTATGTGGAAAACCACATTGGATCAGATGGTGCAAAGGCGGTAAACATTAGCTCTCGGTACATTTTGAGAGTAAAAACATATTAATTATTATGCTTCACTGTTACCCTTGGCATTAGGTATTAGTGTTAGAAGGAATACAAACGATAAGCCGCCTATGCATAAATGTGGCCATGGCTTCTTTGGTGGCAGCCATCTTCCCGGTTTATCCCATAGGCTGCAATATCCTGTCATAAGGTTGGAATTCTTAGCACGGGAAGCAAGGATACAAATGAAGCCTCAAAAGCAGCGTACTTTTAAGCATACAGAATCACGTCAGTTTGGTTATGTAAAATAAGTTTGGTTGCTCTCGTCCGGATTCACCACAAGGCTTTCAGAACGTGTGGAGTTTTACATTCAGCAACGTCAAAGCATTACTGTCCCAGACACATGCGTCTAGTTTGTTGACCTAGTCATCTTTGTAATACGTAGCTTACAACAAATGGGTGAGCAACAAAACATAGACAAGGAACATAAATTGTTGACCTAAGGATTACCAAAACTAGGGGTGCTAGACTATCTGCACCTACTCAATGTTCATTCAGGTCAGTTTCCGAAGAGACGTAAGGAGGCAAATTTAAGAAATATCCACGAAGAAATAGAAAAACATATAATCTTGAAGAAAGAAATACGTACATAAGAACGCTAATAGACAAAATGATACGTTATTATGTCACAACGTTGCTGACTAAGTTTGAAGAGGCTATCAAAACCAAACTATCCTAGATCAATGGCACACGAAGCTAAGTATACACGTGAAATAGTGCATAACAGTCATAAATTTTACATCCCTAGACGACAATTTTGCACCTGTTTATCATTGTATACTTAACTCTTAAAGAATATCTTTACCTTGATCATTGGTAGATCTTTGTTTATCTAAGACAGAATATCTTTACCTTGATCATTGGTATATCTTTGTTTATCTACGACAGAATATCTTTACATTGATCATTGGTAGATCTTTGTTTATCTAAGACAGACTATCTTTACCTTCATCATTGGTAGGTCATTGTTTAGCAAAGACAGAATATATTTACCTTGATCACTGATAGCACTTTATTTATCTAAGACAGAACATCTTTACCTTGATCACTGATAGCTCTTTGTTTATCTAAGACAGAATATCTTTGCCTTCATCATTGGTAGATCTTTGTTTATCTAAGACAGAATATATTCACCTTGATCATTGACAGCTCTTTGTTTATCTTAGACATATTATCTTTACCTTGATCACTGATAGCTCTTTTTTTATCTTAGACAGATTATATTTACCTTGATCATTGATAGCTCTTTGTTTATCTAAGACTGAATATATTTACCTTCATCATTGGTAGACCTGTGTTTATCTAAGACAGAATGTCTTTACCCTGATCATTGATAGCTCTTGATCAGTGCCTGCTCTTTGTTTAGCTAAGACAGTTACCAAACGTCTTGTTGAAATTAAGACAAAAGAAAGTTAAATAATAGATGTAAATAATATTTTAACTTGCTAGAAAAAGCGGAGAGCTTAGTTCTCTTAATCAAACCTTTGAAAGATCCCAGATCAAACAAGTGGGTTTATTCACCTTAGCATATGTATAATTCTGAGCCGACAATGGCACAATTTTCGATTAAATTCCCCACGACCCGAAATGGTCAGATACGTTAATGGATTTATCCTAACCTTATTATTATGAATATTGTGCAAATTAGGAATAGCGTATGTGGTGAAGTATTTACATCAGATTAGATCGTAAGAAATCATATAAAGGGCATACCGATGACAAATGTGAAGAATGCTGTAAGTTGTAGATGTTGTATTTAAGGCCCTGTACACATGTCACATTGACCGTCTTCAACAAATAAATACATGCATACAACTTTTTTTGCAAGATCAACATTATGTAACTGTAAACCATTTGTACTTGTCAAGTGCATTTGCATATAACATTATGCGAGGAGACAGCGCATCCCCTCCTTGTACGTTTACGTTTCTCTCATTTTGCTATGTTTCCACTTTGAATCCAATTCTAATAATATTTACCTTTAGTAAACAATTTAAAAGATGAATTTTCTTCATAAAGAATGTATTATTTACGTGTGTTTATCATATATGGATGATATGTTCAAATATTTGTAATTTGTAGTATGGATGCTCAGTTGTAGTATATTGTATTGTAAACTATCTTCACTTATTAGTACTATATACTTTGAATGGCGAAAAAAAAAACAAAATACAGATGTTCTCCAGCCTTAAGGTAATAATCCAGTAATTTCGTCGCTGTTATTAAATTTTTAATGTTTAATATGTATTTTGCATACAGTTCATTCTCAAACGTGTTTTATTTTTGTCATTCATTAAATAGGAGAGGACATTTTTACTACTGTGTGTATTTGGCTATTCAAAACTATTCTATATTTAGCCATATTCACGAAAATCTGTCTATGAATGTTTGTTCCCACAACTTTTCAATAGGATTCATCTCAGCCGATTCGGAAGCTGTCATACAGTTGGATTCGAGTGAAGATCCAACAACCAAAACCAACAAAGGTTTCTCCATCCCTTGCGACAGTTCGAAATTCTTAGAACATAATAGCAAGGTAGACTAGTAACATCCAACATTAACAAAAACATATTAGTCTCATACAGAAATGTTTGATACTAACTGTTGACATTACAATACACTGTAGAGATCAATTCAAAGGTAAATTTTGAGCGGTCCATCTTTACCGTTTTATTTAGCCTGAAGCAACTGTCAATAGCACAATAGCAGTCATCCTGATTTGTCAAGAAAGCACGTAAATATTTCAAACTTTTATACTAAATTGCAAGCTGCAATGTAGCGAGTGTAGCAAACATCTCATATTTGGTCACTTTCCAGGACCATGCTTATGAATGAACAACTGAGTAGCCATAAATACCACGTTTCTTGTAAGATTTTAAACACTTTGAATATGCACTTACATGATCACGATCAAGTATACGTTCGATAGTGAGCGTGGTTCACGTATACTACTGAGGTGAACATACACCTGCTTGGATGAATTTGTAACTACTCTCGTGGGTGTATTCTTCATGCAGCTTTGAGTAAACATGGTCAAGAGACATTAATTATAAACAGGTTAACAGAGTATTATTACGCGCAAGATCTGCGCATATTAATCAAATTCAGATCAGGTAGATCTGGTGTTCAAATCGTATTTATCTTAATATTTTCTATGTCACAATGCCGTCTTCCGTCTCTTAATAAAAGCAATGTGAACAAAATGTGACAAATGATGACATGTGATATTTGGACTCTTAGATTTATGGTTGCACGAATTTCTAATGCATGCGCAGTTATGCAAACCTGATCTAAAATTTGGGAATACAAGATGGATATTTTACAATAGGAAAACGTAAATACTGCACTTTAGGGATTAGAAATAATAATTTTCACGGAAATTGGAAATATTTTAAGAGAAAATATTACTTGCAATTGACCATAACATATTTGAATTGTAGCAATTAAGGATCGTACAATTAGGAAATCATCAATATATGTTAGTAAGGAATTGTATATTTTCCATTATAGAATTTTATCTAATACAAAGGTATCAGTGTGAAATGAAACATATCCAAAATTATATTGCATTTGCATAACAAATATTGGCATGTTTCGCATTGTTTAAGTTGGAAAGTAAGCCAGATTTACTTTGTTAAATAGAGTTTGTCAGTTGTTCGTGAAACATGTAATTATATGTTTATCACATGCATTGTTAGGGGTTCTATGGAAATGTGTTCATGTTATGAATTTGATTTAATTTATATATGATGTAATTTAATTTTTGTAGGCTTTATTGTTTTAAAATTTCATTATATGTCCATGTAATGTAATTTTGTTTACAAGGAATTTAATATTTTCCAGAAAATTGAGTTTGACCTGAATCTTGTCATAAACATCTAATAATATAAACACTGTTTCTATTTTGATTTATTTCCGACATTGATTCAAAAATCACCGAGACAAGTGAACAATTTTGCGTTTTTGTTTTGTTCTTGAGTAAAAATGATCGGATTTTATCAAGATCATATTGGGAGTACGTGATTTTAGATTATAAACAGCCATATTTCGAAAATATATATTTTCCGAAATTGCGCAGTAGTTAGATACGTTAGTAATGTTCAGAGAGATATTTTTCAGTTTGGGCTTAATAACACTTGATATCAAGGCGTTCGTTTTGTTGTGACCAGCTTCGAGGTACATTTTAATGTTTATTCAAATTAGTTGGATTCTAAAAGATTAGTTCTTTTTTTTCCTGAACATATTTGAGTGCTCATACAGAATTCTTGGACAAAGACATTTCTCTACATTTTATTGGGAAATTCAAACAACGGAATAGTATTGTTTGTGAATCAACAAAGCACTGTAGACACAACAGCACGATACAGACTACAACATACGTCATTGCTTTCTATTTTGGATTTTTCGTCAGGACTCGAGCTCAAATTTCATTAGAACATTTCATTACTAGGACTTCTAAAATTCAATTGGCGGATTATTCTTAGATTATTTTTGGATTTGATTCTTAACAATGTAAGTTCTTATTTTTTTTTTTTCATTTTTACAGCGTTTATCAAGGGAAATAAATTTATTTGCTAAATTTGTCAAAGCTTGTTGTTTTCATTCTTTCTTTTGTTACTGTTTACTAGAGCCTAACCACGTAACATAAGAGGTAGACTAATACAAGCCATCATCAGCAAGAATGAAGTATTATTGTTTAAGATTGTTTAAAGATATTGTTTTCTGACCCGAATTAATTATTTTTTTTCCAATACTCATCGTTGCATTGGGATTGATGTCTTTACGTCATTAACTCCAGGACGTAATTATTATCAGAATTAAAAGGGCCTTATCATACATAGATAATAATATCAGACATAGATGTATATGATAAAAAATTTAAGAAAATGGCCTACCAACGGCGACCAGTCTCAATATTTATCTTTGCGTTTGCATGAATTAAACAAAAAATTCTTATATTTTTGAAAGGAAATTCATCAAGGAATATATCCTTACAGCAGCTTGGATTTCTCGAATGTTTATCGGAGCGTGGAGCCCCATTACATGCTCTTACTCTAATATGTACGTGCTAACCGTAAGCTTCGTCAAACAATGAATAGCCCAGATTAGCATCAAACCGAGCACGCATACTAATTGCTGATTATCCTTAGCAAAATGTGTGGAACGTTTGTATTATTCCCATCAGTGTCTATTTAGCAAAACCGTATAGTCCAGTTCAACCAAATTTATGAGCGACGTCACATTTCGTGCATACGATTTTCCATAGACCTAGTCAGTCATATTTGTCTCCGAGCAATTATCGTTTATAAAGTTGCAAATGCTCCGATTGTTAGCAGTTCATCACGGTATGATTCAGTTTTATAAGATATGTTTGTATTTATTTTGCTACTAAAATACTGCAAGTCATAGTTTCTACGGTAATAATTGAACTTTTGTACCTCTCACAAGGGCACAAATGTAAATACGTACCGTCATTGCCAACCTTTCGCTAACGCTGTCAGATTTCAAAGGTCAGATACGGATTTTCTCCATACGTAACTTGTACCTCTGACATGGGCCCTAATGCAAACACACGGCGTCATAATCGATTGCAAAGTTTAGACAGGGCTTTTCTCCATATGTGACCTTAGAGTGACAATCTTTCGAAATGTTGCATCTTTTTTTTTAGCTTTTGATAAACCAAACAGTAGGTGAGATATGATCATAGAATACATGCTATTATTGTTATTGCCATTGTACCGCAAATTACTAGAAACCTTAGATATAAACTAATAGTCTTTGAAACATTCCATTGAGCCACTTTTAGAGAAGGTTTACGCATTTCAGTTTTAGTAAAAGCAAACTTAGTGTTTAGACAGTAATTCGATCATAATAAGGGAAAAAAGTATCATATATTAATCTCGAACTCCGTCAAAAAATGGCAACGAGCTGACTTTGGGGATGCCTTTATTGTTACTACTCTTGTGGGTCACCCAAGGTCTGATTAAAGAAAGAACATTTCAACTGACGACTATGTAGCACTGAAGAACAACGTGACATTAGTTGTCATTGTCATAGCCAACCCAAAGCAAACATACAGAATGGGGTATCACAGGTCAGCGCTGACATATATATGGCAGTCGGTTCTTTTCTATTATCTGGAATTCATTCTAATAATATATAAAATTTGGAAACTAAGTTGTAAATAGTTACAACAGTTTAGGAACCTATTGACATATCTTCCATGTGATTCCAAAAGTTGTCTTATCATACTTATCAATAAAATGGAAACTTTTCGATGTAGTTTTAATATACATTACCTCACTATGATAGTCAGTGGGCAATGAAAGGGTTTATTGTCTCCGACCGTGTGCCTCTTAATTATATCTGTTTTAATACCAACAATATCACTTATACATGAGTTCAACTATATTGCATATGATTCATAGTATTGTCGTTGAATATTATGGAATATTATTGTTTCTGACGTTTCTGAATTATTGTTACCAGAAATAATAACAATTGGTTAACATCGATAAATGTTAGGCATATTTTATCTCAATATCTTTTTCTCAATCGTTTTATTCATATTTACGTATAAACCACCACATTTGTCTTTCTGTGTGTCACAGTTGCTAAACATGACGTCGCAAGTCTGAAACTCGCGGTGGCATCCCATCCTTTGTTACACGAGTTTGTATTGGCATGTTCAAACTTTCTTTTAAACGCGTTCATTCCATTTTTTAAAACATTTTACGTTATTTGCATTCTCGTTCTATGATTGGCAACTAATCTAGTTTAATAATATTCCTGTCCAGCCCGCCTTGACAAAAGCTGAATGTAGCAATCACGGGCGTGTAATGTCCTTCTTGTACATCCAGTCAAATCACAGATTAACTTCAATGCAAAATTTACTTCTAATGTTTCAATACTTATAATCTCTGCCATTATATTTAGACTATAGTTTAAGATCAGCATGCTGAATGAAAGATGAACCCAAACTGAAAAATACCTTAAGATCAGCATTCTGAATTGCCTGCACTACGGGTAAAAATGAACCCAGACTTATAAATTCCAATGTTCAATATCGTCTCTAACCGCAAGAGTTGAGATCGTTTCGCATAACTAGACAAAGCTTAGTGTGTGACCTGTAGCTGGTGTAGGAAACACTCCTCTTGATCTATTGATCTTTATGTCATAATCGAGGACAAGGGCAAGTCACTGGCTGAAGAAACAAAAGGTTTTCTGTACAAAATTGACAAAACTCGTATTGTACCTTTACTTAAAGTTCATGTCTTCTCAATAAAATACTGTGCAATCACATTTTTATATACCCTTTGTACACATTTGGTACATGACTTACTTGTCACATTTTTATGTACCTTTTGTACACATTTGGTACATGACTTACTTGTCACATTTTTATGTACCCTTTGTACACATTTGGTACATGACTTACTTGTCTTGCACTATTAAACCAATAAATAACTTAGAGTACAATCATAATGCTTCTAACTTGATTGATTCCATCCCTCAATTAATGTAGTGAAGTTTCCTCTATATATACATGCGCCATAATTGATAAGTGATACTTGGTAACGGCGCTAGCAGAAAATGATATCTAAAGTAGGGATATATTTGGTCCACAAATAGTTAGTGATTGTATATGATAAACATTATGTCACTTCGACAAAATACTGGTATCAGCAGGAATCAAAGACTCACATATGTTAATTTACTAAGATATAACTTACATGATATTGTCCACCCAAAAGTTTTATATATGCTACATCCCAAATCTAAATTTATTGCATCACCTAATACACATTAAAATACAGAAAGTAAAAATCTGCAAATTTAAATCTTGACCACAAAAACGTTGTACAGGTAACAAAATGGTTTGAGTATATACTTATTAACGGCAACATAATATTAATATTTCCACTTTAGGTAATGCATCATCTAAAGTATCATTGCAACACATCTTTATCAATCTGTTTCCATGGCTTCCTTAAATGTGGGGATTAATGAGCCAAAATGAGCCAAAGGCCCCCTAATGTAATATAATTAAGCATATAATTTCCAATTTCCTAAAATAATAAGTAGTTGATCATACATTCTGCTTCTGGAACAAGATGTGCTTATATGTATGTGGACACAATGACGAATTTATTCATCTGGATTGATTCGTATTCTACCTATCAAATGACTGAAACAGTATCTTTATGTGAACGCCTGCCTGTATTCAAATATGAATAATTTAAGATCAAGTTTTCTAGTCCTCACCCAATATATATATAGTTGCATACGCATAAGGCCCTTTCATGCTAAATCTGTTACAATTTTAACCCACACTGATCAAGTATTTAGATCTTTTACACAGAAGGAGCTTGACCATAAATCTAAACTAAGCTTTGTATTTTTCCAATCATTAAGATATCGGACAAGTTCAATATTGAGTAATGTATATGCATAGTAATGAAGTGGATTAACATATGATTGGGTGATCTTGCAACACCGATATCTAGCCAGACTGCAATACGACTTGTTACCTTTGATCATCATTTTCATTTTAGACGAGATAAATTTTGTATCAGCATCTGTGTATATTTAGGCCTTTAATATGCGATTATAATTTTATCCGACCAATTACATTCAGAAATTTACTTCATACATCTGCCTTTTCTCTCATACCAATATATACTGAAAAATGATGACAGGTAAATATTCCACAGACTCATTGCAGATCGAAATAAAAACTCGTCAGAATTAGTTGTTCAAGTTCGACCTAGACGTTACTTTAAGTGACGTCTGTCATGAATTGATTTCAATCGATTAACCATATACTCCAGACTATAATTGTTGATTGTTTTATATACAGGTATAATCTTGAATTCTTTCATTCCACATTGAGCCGGTGCAATTCTTGCAAGATAGTTTAATGGCGAGTTTAAATCCTACAATCAATAAGGTTTTAAGTTTGCTCTTTGATTAGATTGCTTACTCTTGTAATCTTATGATTACTAAATTTTCAACTAAGTGGAGGTTTAATAAATACGAAAGGTCGAATGTAGCTAGCAATGAAATGTTTGCTTCATCCGAAAGAAATTTTTAATGAATTTACCAAACGAAGTCTGGATATTTGCAGGACTTCATCGCCAATCAACAATTGCAAACATTATTTCCAGGAGGAGTAATCGTTAAATCGTTTTAACGCATGTAGTAGTTGACTTGTTGAGAACCATATTACATATTTCAAACACATCACCAGTCAGGGTTAAAGTCTTTCTTTACGTTTACCATTTGTGACACCCAATTATTATTGCCACCATTCACAATTTAGTCCAATAATACAGATCGAGTTTTGTCAATAAATAATCATCAATAAAAAAAGAAGTGAGACGTCGATGAATATTAATGTCAAAGTCGATTTGGGAATAGACCTTGCGATAAATTGCTTGTCACAGGTTCGTAATCAGAGCATAGGATGTATGTAACTAACATACGGTTAATGTATATAAGTGTACATTAAAAGCCAAAAACTGCAGTGTTTGGGGATGCGCATCAAACTCCACTATGTAGTGTTCTAGTCCGTCAATGTGACAATATATTCTTTATTCCACTCAGTTGACACGTTATCGCAGCCATTAGATGAAGGGGCATCCATCTGTAACTATACTGCCTTAGTGTCGGTGGTTACTATGGTGTTATGTACCTCGCCATATTATGTTTCCGACCAGCGCGTACATTCATTTCAAAGATTTTAGCCAGGTTTTTACATTAAGCAGCAGACTGGTTTGAGAAATCTTATAATATTAAAGGAAGGACACGTAAACTAAAAACTTAAAGGAAGGAATATTGAAATAAAATATTACCAAAAGCTTTTAAAGTCTTCCAAGCGCGACATATCTCAATACAGAAATACATATTGATCCATTTTATTGACTAGAGTGAGGTTGAAGTAATGTGGGTCGTTGTGACTAATAGCACGAGCATCATACACTAAACATAACAGCTCATTATCCTATTTTATATTTCACTTGCAAAATGCTATTTAATTGAGCACAATAGGATGGCATTTACAATAGCTTTAAGCGGCGATGCACCATCAACAAATGCCAACCATACATAGTTAAATGTGTAGATCGTGGTATTGCCATCTATGACACCCAAACTGATGCGTATATTGCAGAACCATACGGGGATTGCTCTTTTGTGGCGCTTGTCATCAGAAGACTAAATGATTATACTTGCCATACAACCTGTTCGACCTTTCAGGCCACCTCACCTAAGAGCTAACTTCCAAAGACTACGACATGATGATATAGAATAATAACAAAGGTCATCATTGGTGAGCGACATTGCATCCCACAAAGGATTCCCACACATGATAAGTTAGAGTATATAAAATGGTTCGTAAAATCAGAAATACGAGCCTCTGAATGTCAACTTGAACACGTTGAGGAAAACAATAACTGTTGACAATTTCGCTAATTTATGAATAACACAGAGCGCTGAGTTTGCGTGTAACAATTATTTTTCTTATTGTTGTTTTTATTGCAATTTTCAGTGACTTTTACCTTGCCATACCTTCAAAATAAAACTGGATCCATGTGCTACTTCAACGTAATTTTGTAAAATGTATATGTTGCAGCGCAGAATCATATGGAATGAGGAGGGATAAATCTTGACTACATCATGATGGGGAGCATGTTTTTTTCTGTTTTTGTTTTTTGTTTCCTTTTTTGTTGTTGTTGTTTTTTGCTTAACGGACACATCATGTTCGTATCCAGACCGCTTTTTATTCCTAAAGCCCATCTAACCGTACTTTTTGCAAAGGTTCGCCTGTCGGTGTGCAGTTCAAACCGGTCTGCCTTATATTTGATGCCAAAAAGGCTACAATCCGGACACAAAATCGTTTTTCAACCATGGGCGAAATTTTGGTGAAAAAAAAACAATTTGGTCAGAAAATTACTTTTTTCACTCTGTATTTTCTAGTGCAACTAGAAAGTCCAGATTATTTAGTGTCATTGTAGAGCTACATCTGTCTAACTTTATATAATATCACCCACTTTAGTGTATCTTAAATGCCCTTGAAGCTACATAACCCGGAAGTAGGCTACTACCTTCTGACGCGTAAACGAGGCGGCAGGGGTTAATGAGTTGACTTCCACAGGAGAAGGGATGACATAAAGCGGGTATCGCTTTCTATCCAAAAGGTACGAGAGCCTCACAACTCCTTCACAATTAAAGCAATCAATGGATGAGCAACCAAACATTAATAAAGAACATAAATCGTTGGCGGGAATCCGATACTTTATTTTAATCCCAGGATTATAAATTAATAGGTTCTTTCACCTAGATTTTTTAACCTGTACTTTGTAAATACAACACATATATTGCTGTTTAGACTGCTATATCAGACAGATAATGAAATTTTACAAGTTGTTTTTCAGTTTCAGTTATACGCGGATCTTTTAGCTTTTGCAAAGTCACCTTCTCTTGTGGTTTTAGTTTTGATTTAACTAGGAACGGAATTAAAGTTTTCTAGAGAGTTATTCAAGCTATGCATGTCTTCTTGCAAGTAAGGTTTAGTCAAACTACACATATTTTAATTATTACTTAGGTTTATTCAAACCACCTTCAATTTCTTTCCCAAAAAAATTATTGTTTCCTTTAGAGTTATTTAAGTTCTTATAATCGCAGGTATATTTTTTCAAGTATTATTTTCTCAACAGCAAAAAATATATTAAATTTATCTTGAAAACAATTCTTTGAAATTTTCATTTTATGTATTTTGTTATTTTAGAATTTCTCATTATTACATATTCTTACAGCACACATTCACCGCCAAAAGAGAAATCATTTTATCCGAATTTCCTATTAAAAACATTCATTTTCAGAACGCTAGCATGCAATTCCCGTAGCCCATAATGTAATGTTAGAATATAGTGATTCTTTAAGTCACACTTTACTGTCATGAAATTCACATAGACCATACTACAAAGTTAGAAAATTCATGTAGATGATAATGTAAGGTTAGAATATAGTGATATTTGACAGCACAATATGCTCTACTCCTTACACTAGTTAATAGGTTCTCAGTTATTCATATTGATTATTTCAGAACATTGTCTTGTCGAACCCGCGCATGTTTTAACAAATGATCATAGTATCGTCATATATTTATATAATGTATGATTTAACGTAATGGTTATTATTGCATTCCCTCTTGTCTTATCACACCTTATTTCGATTAAAAGATTATTATCAGACGTAGGATTATCAGACGTAGGATCCGTTTATTAATTTTCTGAAGCTGTTATTTAATTTCGCCATAAGCTTAACATGACACATGATTGATGCTGCATGTATATATCTTTGTTATGTTCTCTCTAGTATGCAAGGAGTCAAATTAAATGCGAGGCTTGTAACATGATTGCGCTGTCTCACGATAATTATCCATCTACATAGAGTGTACTTGGCTCCAGTCAGACCACAATTCTATGATGTGAATACATCAATGAGAGGGTAGATTGTCGGCGATCTCGACAAAACAAATGACCCGGGCCAGTGAGAGAAGCAAGAAAACGTCCAATAAGGAGGTGGGTGCGCTCAGGCTTACTCACAATGCAAAATCGGTGGCAAATGCAGAACTAGGAAGATTGCACGTCATAGTGAAGCCCATATGAACCAGACCTTGACATACCGCGGACAGAGGTGAAAAGACAGTAATGGGAAAAGGCGAGCGCCTTAGACCACACGGCCATCCGGTTATACAAATGTTGCACTATATGCCAATCACAGTGTTCGGACGATGAGAAATTTAAAATAAATACGTACAGAAAATTAGAGAATTCTAGTTCGGTACATGTACTACACCAACACAGCTAGTTGAAATCTAATTTTTGAAAATTTGACCAAACTGATTAAAGCTAGTTATCATTATAATCATGCCTTTTAGGAAGCCTAATAGCATATATTGAGCGTACAATGTACAACTACTAATAAATACATATGAACCCATTGAAATATGTGCAACATGAACGGGAATCCTCGAGGGTAAAACCATTTTACATAAATCGATATTCACGGCTAATGCTGGTGATTTACCCGATTCCCTTTATGTTATGGCTCTTCGCCAGACAGCCAGCTCAACGGCTGTGATATATTTCAATCGTTCCACTTAAGAGGAAGATTGATCTCTTCGAGCTGCAGCAAGGGTAGTATGTCCTAAAAGATTAATATTATATAGTAACGACTATATCGGTCTCGTGCGTACGGACCCTGCCTTTCAGAGTGAAGTTAGCGCGTGTCCAATATCTGCTAAAAATTTGAATAAACATTTTGATGCATAGTTCTGTTATTTATATTAGCACGCTCAAGGCAATGGGAAATTATCCTTATGATTTGTATGTGTTGATAATAGTTGCTTTGTACAGTGTATAAGGTATACAAGGTTATTTTCTTTTCTTCTCATTCGGATAACATTTCCCCTGAAATGGCCTAGAACGGTGTAGACTTAACTCATTTGTCCTGCAATAGTCAACACTGTTATACATGTGTCATTAGTTTGCAAAATTTCTCATAGCTTGTTTCTTCGAGGGCTAGGACCGGGGGCTCATTAGGGATCTGTTTGTGCTTTTCTTTTGTTTCATTCGTGGTTAGATTCCGGACAACGTTGTTATTCTGGGGGTGGGGTGGCAGTGTACATTTTGTGTTCTTATAATTTAATTCAGGAAATTACCGAAACAAAATTCACTGGTGAAATAACACTCACTTGACGGATATGATAGCTACGAATGTTCTCTCATGAACTATTTTAGTTGTGGGAAACGTCTTACATCACACGGAGTCTTCATCTATAGTAAAACTCGTTCGGAACATTATAGTCTCTTTCTCCGATATGTGTTGGTGTTAAGGGACATGTCAAAGAGATATCCCTTGCGTGACATTTTTATAGCAATCGCTCATAATATCATAGTATATTTTAACTGTATGGTCTTAAATTAAGTAAAAGAAAGTGATAACCAGCAAGTAAAATTCATGAAATAATTTATTTGCCAAGAATACAAAGTAAAACTTGTAAACAGAACTTACAGCATTGTGAATTACATCACAAATAGTCCTTAAAGTTACCAAAAGTCCAAATGTAAGAAGCAGTAACGGAATTGTATTGGTATTCCAAATAATTTTCAATATTGAATGTTTTCATTTATCTAAAGTTTCGAACGTGCTATACGATGATGGCCTGGAATATGGTATTGTGTTATGGTCGTTTGGTCTATTACCATATCATACTCCAAAAACGTTCATGTCTTTATTCTCTATAATTCAAAATTCATGTCTTATTCCAAATCGTTGTTATTGTTTTGAGTTTAAGGTCTTTGTTCAGCTAGTATATCTGGTGGAGGAAGAACCCGGATAATCTCTGGAAGAAACACAGACCTAAAATAAGCCGCCAACGAGGATTCTAACATGCCCACGACGGGCGTAACCTGATATTTGAATCCAAGTAGACAGAGGTGAGATGTCTGTGATCTGTAAAGACGAGAACCTTAGACCACTCGTCCTGCCGCTTCCACCTTCACGGAAATCTTCAACTATAGTGGTGTTTGGTCGGATATCGCAATAATGTATGAGGATATTTGCCATATCAACGTTTTATATGTAACAAACTGTGGTAGGACAGTTTCCAAGAGATAAGACACCAATACATTAATACATCACTTCATGTAATGCGACGTGATATTAAGAAAATAAAAGACAGTAATCCCCACTGGAAGGGGTATAATTATCAGATTCGAGGATGCTATTCGTACTGGCACGTGATGTACTAGTATCATTAGTACCTTCCACCAGATATTGGGAATTGTCAAGTGCCAGAAGATCCCACTTTCGCAAAGTAACTGAGAAGGAACGGGTAATAAACAATCTTTCTGCATATATTGTATTAATTCATGGACTTGTTTAATTTTCTTAATTTCTACGAAAAATTGTTTCACTTTATGGACAAGTTTAGCGCAAAAGCACAAAATTAAGAAACAACTATCGAAATTTAGTGACGTCATTGAATGTCAGACCGCCTTAACTAAACTGTTATAAACAACATGTCTTTATTATTCATAAGATCATTTTGCACCATAAGTTTGATGTTTTAAATTGAACGCTCAACCAACAATCTGTGCAAACACTCGGGGCTCTGACAACAGGATAAACCATCCGTTATATGCCCCACGGGCAAATATGGGAGTTTCAGGTCATCTTTACTAATATCATGATATTAAGATAAAGTGGGATTACATGAGGGGGTGGGTATAGGTCATAAGATAAAAAATGTATTTACTGAAAAGTAGGTGGGTTTATATTCATATTTGTCATGCACTCCAACAAAGAAAAGGTTATATGAATAATGGTCAATGTATTGGTCATGTTATCTATATTTCACACATGTTTGTACTAAGTATGGTGTCATCTACTTTACTGAACGGTATTGCGCAAGATATGATAGGTGGACAGGGTAAGTATAACAAATAATATACACTCAATTTTCTGGAGTAAATATGTGACGATTGTTAATCTTTGTATTTTACAGGTACTGATTACATTCATATTATACAAAGAAAATGGATTCAAAAACAGACATGTTCCACGTTAAGAATATCAGATGTTACTTCGGAAATTGTATGTACTTATCTTGAGAAATGTGAGATATGCCATGTCATTATATCGAGTGTATTAGTTTGGTGAACACTTTATGTTACAATTTTTTTTTTACAGCTATATCAAATATAATCTGATTTTTTCTGTAATTTTGGAAAATTTAGAAAATAATATACGTCATTAAATTGGATATCTGGTATGACACCCGTGTTATGTGCAACCATGCTAATGTCACAAAAAAGTCAAGTTTGATTCATTAAATCTTTCTAAAATATGATCTGTAGTTTTATGGCGATATTTCATAATGTCATAAAGCAAGGCATACATTACCACTGCCAATATATTACGATATATGATGCAGTTATAAAGCATGGCATACATTACCACTGCCAATGCATTACGATATATGATACTGTCATAAAGCATGGCATACGTTACCAGTGCCAATGCATTACGATATATGATACTGTTATAAAGTATGGCATACATTACCAGTGCCAATGCATTACGATATATGCTACTGTTATAAAGCATGGCATACCTTACTAGTACTTATAAGTTACTGCATTGTATCAAAAACGTTAATGCGAAATGTGTCAATGAAGCTGGTATGTGGCAGTCCACGACACATTTGCTTTACTTCATTCAGAAACAAATGTCATCAAACAAAACATAAAACGCCTACTACGCGAGTCTACATGATTTTTTTACAAATCAAAAGTGCTGGCGTCTGCGTCCAATGTTTGTTTACAATAGAAAATAGCTCCTTTATGCACGTGATTGTAATATCAAGGTGTGCAATATCGTTAAATGCTGAACGATTCTGACAATGTAAAGTTAACGGAGAAACAAAATGAGCATATAATAACAACACAATACTATATATGATACTGTCATAAAGTATGGCATACATTATCAGTGTCAACACAATATGATATATGATACTGTCATAAAACATGGCATACGTTACTAGTGCCAGTACATTACGATATGTATGATACTGTCGTAAAGCATCGTATATATTCTCAGTGCCAATGCGTTACAATATATGTTACTGTCATAAAGTATGGCATACATTATCAGTGCCAATACATTAAGATATATGATATTGTCATAAAGCATGGCTTATATTATCAGTGCCAATACATTACGATATAGGATACTGTCATAAAATTGGGCATACACTATTATATTTCGTTCCGCACAGCATTGTGAATGATAACCACGTATGTAGATCAGTGCATTGTCAGGCTTGCATCATTAAGTATACCTAAAAGTAAATAATTCCTTTCACGCACGATACATTTCAACACCGTTTGAATCGATATACAGCATAACACATACCACTGAATGCATAATAAAACGATGGTATGTTATGCACCGAATTGTTTGATGAAGTTACCTCCTTTGATTTCTTTGTAGAATCAAATATGGACTTCTTCAGAACTCAGGACGAATATGGTTCATAACATGCACACAGACTTTTTTCAGCATTTAGTAAATGAATAGTGTTGCACAGTATGTCAGTTTGAATTATATTTAAATAATTTGTGTACGAAACTAATTCGGCAACTGTAGCTACATTTCTAGTTACTGACCTCAAAGGTCAATGAAAAATAAATGCAGATACCATTCGCCGTGCTGTGCAGAACGAACTATAGTGTCAACGTATTACGATATATAATAACGTCATAAAACTTGGCATACGCTATGAGTGTCAATGTATTATGTGTTTCAGTCAGATACTTTTTAAAATGCCGTTGTCATGATATAATTAATTAGAAAGCTTGTATTTCTTCTACAGATATGCTGCACAAGTAGCCAAATCCTTTTTCATGATTTCAAGGATACGTACGAAATTTGAACATTGCATTACGACGGCCATTTCATAGATTGCATGTATTTTATTTTCGCTCATGCAATGGATGAATTTTTATTATTCCGGAGGAGTTTCGATACAAAAACGTTGAGAAAAAGAAGGAACATAGATTATTAACAAACATAACACTTATATTTTCTTTTAGCAGCATATTATAAAAGCATTTTAGATTGACTTAATACTTTACACACACGATTAATAGGTTGTGTTAAAATACAACATTATATCAAAGCTGATTTAAACTACGTCTGTACTTTAAAAACATAAATTATACAAGAGCATGATTTTTTGCTGAATACATTGCTGCGACGGATGGAAGCACAATGGAAATAAAATCTGCAACACTCGTATGTATAACTTGATGTTTCATCAGCAGTAACATTCTAAATAATAATAGATAGATGTCTATTATTAAAACGTTTTAATTTTCAATTCTGATTCGTTGTAATGTTTGGTATTTTTCAGACTATAAAAACGACAATAGGCATTTCTTTTTCAAATCATAAAATTAGTACCTTCCTTTCCACCTGCCTTTAATGACAAAATAAAAATAAAGAAATACTGGTAAAGTGGTATATAACGATATAATACATCAGATATTTCAAATGTGCCAGGCGAAAGTTGACTAAATGATAAGGTTTTTCTTTCCACTTAAAGAAAAATAAAGGTTTATGTTTTTTCTAACCTGGGGAGATTACAATAATCTCTCTTACTTTTATCATATTGAAGGAAACATTTCATATAAATATATATATGTATATATATATACTCCAAACTATTTGGATTAATGAAGTCATTTTTAGGCGTAAATATGAAACACTTGTATAGTACAGATATTTCGACAATATAAATGCAAGTGGAAATCTTTAGCTATCTCCATCTAGCTATAAAACAAAATGTGGAATGTGATCACTATCACTTAGATACTAACATGATTCAAAACATGTTCAGCGTATAATTGCTGTAAAAACATCCTTTTAGAGCAACATTATTTGAAGCACGTTTTGTCCAGGTAAACAAGGTATAGACTGTGTGTTTATGACACACACAAAACAAAATCAAGGAAGTTGTAAAGTTGTAATATGTTTGTCAACCCTAGTAACTAAGGTGTACTGCTGCAGTGTGGATTTTAAGACTGTAGGAAACGTAAAAAGCCTAAAAAGTCAGAACTTAACTCAGGCTTTGCCCAAACAAACTAGGTGTTCACTATACTTCTCTGATGCACACTAATTCCCTGATCAACTAAGGAAAATTGAAAACAGAAGTTGATCTTATATGCCACATCGATTCAACAAGATTTCTATGTTTGATAATGAAAATAAGTAGTATAGTGATAATACAGTTTTAAGCAAGCCATAAAATGAAAATGAGAGGTCACTTTTCTGGCCTGGAAATAAAAACGAAGCGGACTGAAGAGCTTGCATACAGAAAATGTGCTACATGGTTGGTTTTAGCTGCATATTTATCGCTTCGTTTCCGTTATCATGCCGAGGAAATGGGAGCCAAGAAGAAGAAAAAAGGAGGCAAAATGCATTGGTTGAACTGGATGAGTATCGAACTCGCGACCTATGAGATACCAGTTTCTAAGAGAAAGAAGTTTTCTGTTTTTAAAACGTCAACATAATGTTAATCTTTTATAACTTTAGGTTTACGTGCAATATATAGATATATATGCACGTGGATATAGTATTTATACTAATCTCTTAAATTTAAATGTATAATTGCAGCTACAGATGTCGCAAGTGACCCCGTAAACTCAATAGACGTAAAATCAGCGCAGATATATCGGTCTTGAAAACGGCAAGGTATCTGCATTGATATACAGACTGACAAATCTCTTCTCCATTTCCTTTGTCTAATTGCCGAAAATTATTTCATTTTCTCAATACTTATCTTGTAGCAAAAGCAATCAGCAAAGATGGCATACGTTCGAAAAGGTACGACGTCTGTTGCATGCATATCTGATTAGAACTACTCCTTTAATGGATTGATTTTGTCAGGTTGGTGCTTTACGGCATATTTGCACAAGAAGGGTATTTGGTGCGGTGATATTTGGAGTTAAGTACCAATGGGCACAACACAGTAGACAACCAAAGCTGATCCGTTGGTAGGATTCAAACATGCACCCACTCGTGTGCTATTCTAGGACTCCTACCACTAAGACACCGTCCTACTTTATATATATGGAATACAAATAATCGAGAGAAAATGTCTAAATGGGGAACATACGCATTTGATAGTCTCCTACGAAAATTTAAAATAAAATGTTTATCAAACAAGAATTTAATATATCAGCTATTGCTGGACCAATACTAAGTTTGTTAGCCGATGGAGCCCTCAGCTCGCTACTATAGGGAAAAACGGTATAATAAATGAATGCATCTCAGTTTCGTATTCCCTTCATGGAACACTTTAGATTCCTTTATATGTAGATGCAACAAATCGTGGAAGCAGTCATGGACAAAATATTAATTGGCAACGTACCATGAACATTTTTCATGATTGTTGCACATGTTTAGTTGCACGTAGAACCAAGAGCAAGAATGTTCTTCATAGATGGACTTAATCTTCAGGTAGAGACCAAAGATAGTCATAACACACCCTAAAACATTGAAAAAGAATAAAACTAATAATATTAGCACAATTAAGACATTTAATAGACTCATCGATGGTTTTATACAATAGTCAAATTTTAGTTTCATAAAAGCTGTAAAGATTCAATAAGGTGTAATATTTACTGGGAGTTTTCAATCCAAATATGTAACAACAACACATAGCATATTCAATACTAACACAATGACAAACGGTATTTATAGCCTACTGAATTTGTATGGGAAAATATGAACGAGTTTTTTCGGATGGATATACTGCACGACCTTGAGAGTGCAGTATATCCATCAGACAAAACGAGTTCGTATTTTCCCATTCAAATGCAGTAACCTTTTTATTATATGCTCATTTTCTTATTCTACATAAGGCTTAATTATATAAACAAAAATACACTACAAGAAACAACGTAACTGAATGTCAGCTGTATTCCAAACTAAATACACAAGCGTAGATTCATCAGTACACAACAACAACAACGTATCCGCCGAGATATTTGAACTTAGTTGCGCGCAAGACATCACTTGCGACAGAAATTGGATTTTTGGTCTACTTAAAATTGAAATTTAGAGTCATACTGTGAATGAATGCGCATTGCAACAAATGTTTCTATTTAGTCTGGAGTGAATAGATTTTGGTATGTTTGTCGATTCTGCTAAAGTTGCAGATAATGACTGAATTTATCTGTGTCAATTCTACATGAAGTACATCTGATTTCAGCAGCGATGGAGCAGCGTGTTGATATTTGCAAGTGTATTTCTTTTCTGTCATTGAAAATTTTGAATCATAATGTTGTAAAAATATGAAGTCTTTAAAATGCAATTATCAAAAGACGATATGAATATAATGTATATTTCATTTTGAGTGCAGTACGGTGGATGTAACTGCACTTGGAATATAGTCGAAATTACAGTACAATTTCGAAATGTGCAATCAAGCTTTAGAACCCAAGACATGGCTCATATAATTCGGATTTGCAGAACTAAGAAAGTACATTTTGAGGAAATTCAGGAAGTAAAACTGCAATCATAATTTTGCCATTCTTATTACTAACTAAAGTGGGCACGATTATGCTTTGTCACTTGCATGTTATTTGTAAGGACCCAGCAAGTATATGATCTGTCTGGCGTCTATCGTTATCCTGACGATCTGTCTGGTGTCTATCGCTATCCTGACGATCTGTCTGGCGTCTATCGCTAAACTGACGATGTGTCTGGTGTCTTTCGCTATCCTGACGATCTGTCTGGCGTCTATCGCTAAACTGACGATCTGTCTGGTGTCTATCGCTAAACTGACGATATGTCTGGTGTCTATCGCTAGGCTAAATCCGAAACATTGTGTAAAAATTGTTAATGCAGAATATTGCAAAACGGATGGTATGTAGCAGTCCAAGAAATATCTGCTTAGTTCATTCAGAAACAAATTTAATGAACCAAACTGTAAAGCGTCTACTACATAAGTGTAAATGATTAGTTTACAAAGTAGTTCCTAATACACTACGGGGCACACGTGTCGGTGAGTGCAATATGAAGGTCTGCAATATCGTAAAATATTGCACGATTCTGACAATGCAATGTTAACGAAACCGAAAATCAGCGTATAATACTTTATATAATGTGAGTAAATATTATAGTATATTTTCTCATGCAGAATAATTTTTCTTTCTTTTTTTTTTGTTCCACTCTTATTATCTCTGTGCACTGTTTTTTCAATTTTGCCAGTTTCCTTCAGCTGTTAGTATCATGTTTATAAGTTGTTGGTATGACACAGCCGTGGTTCGAACCCGCGACCTCCCGCATCCGAGATTGATGCTCTAACCACTAGACCACCGGAGCGTACAAAACATGTTATAACTAGAATATGGACCTCATAAACTTTCGTTTGTGGAAAACTTTAAAAACTTTACAATAAATTTTATCATTAAAATGAGGTATCCCTAATGGCTATAATCACTAGTTTGAGTAAATATTCTATAATATAATAAATTTGGAATTTTAATTTACATCACTAACTGATGTTTTACTTCCACTATAGTTCCACCTCTTTCAGGGACATTACCATGAATACTATTTATAAATCATGTAATTGTGTTTTATTTGGACTTTGGTTGGGGTAGTTTGGTGGATTTTTTAAAATTGTAAAAGCATGGCAACAAAAGTGATCTACTTACATCAATGTTACGATGCCGGCACTGCCTGGCAAGAGTGGATTTATTTACTAAAGAGTGATCAGCATTCCTCATTGGTTATATTCAGTCATGAAGTAGTTGTTTCTCTTTGATTTCGTTGAATTAACAAAAGGGACTCATAACTCAGGACGAACATGGCGGATTACATGTACACAGTGCTGTCTTTTTCAGCATGTATCGAATTAGTGATGTCGCGTTGTATGTCCAGATGAATTATGTTTAAATCCTTTATGTACGATATTAATTCGACAATTTATACTGCATTTCGAGACGCTGATGTGACAATTCAATAAGAAACATTCGCGGATATCACTCGCTATGCTATGTGGAATGAAATATAGTATCTACACGTCATCAAATTACTCCTGTTCTCATCACAATTAAGTATACATGCTGAATTTTCTCAAAGGTCCTGCTGACATTGTTTCAAGAAGTTCTTATCCTAAACATTATTCATTCCATTAGGGTACTGGCTGTATCAACATAGTTTTGTATGCATGTATGTATGTATGTATGTATGTATGTATGTATGTATGTATGTATGTACGTATGTATGATACATAATCATACAATTTCGTCCTGAAGATTACGTCAAAAACTTGGTCTTGCAAGGTAAAATTCTGTACACTTGCAAAGAATATGTTCCAGTGTTTAGTGTACATTGGCTTGGTGTTCTCGCTTGTCGAATTGAACATGTACTGTAGGTGCAGTGAACAGGTATTGTAGGTGCAGTGAAACCTCACGGACACTACCACTCCGGCCATTTCATGAAACAATCCAGACACTGTAGGTGGTGTCAAACCTGCCTCTCAATAAAACTCTTGCTCGTTTCATGAAGTAAACCATGTCCTGTGTAGGGACAAACCATTCCTGTCACTACTAATCTAACCAATTGCATGTTGCACAGTAATTTATGTGGGGATCATCGATCCTTCCAGTCTCTAAGACTCTCGCCCATTTCACCAAGTCATCTTGGTGGGGTTAATAGTGCCTGCCACTACTACTCTGGCACATTTCATAAAGTAAGCACAGTGGAGCCTCATGTACGAATTACACATGCTGATTTCTGTCCATTTATAAAATTGGCACGTGCTGTGAATTGTATGAATGCATGTGAATATAAGGATTATATTCATTATCTATTGACGAAGACTTATGCTCATGATATTTGTTAATCATAAAACAATATTCAAACTCATATATAAGTCAACGTTTCATCTATATGTGGTTCCAAACACAATCATGACTATATCCAAAGACTCATTGTCCGTGCAAAACGTAGTTAACCTTACTTAGAGATACCTATAATGTTAGTTCTCGACAAAACGTAGCTTTCCTTAAGCAAAATTACAGTTTCAGTACATTGATAAACTCTATATGAAATTATCTTATTGTCATACAAATTCTTTAATGAAGCTCCATATTTTCCTAAAATGTGCATTGTTAAATTAATATATATATATATATATATATATATATATATATATATATAGAGAGAGAGAGAGAGAGAGAGAGAGAGAGAGAGAGACAGACAGACAGACAGACAGACAGACAGACGAACAAACAGACAGACGGAGACAGAGAGATGAAAATATTTATTTCAGCCTTCCGTTCATAACCTTTCCGAAACTTGCTTTCAGTCCCGCACGTCACTGATGCTTCCTTTGTTAAAAAGAAAAAGGAAATTAACAGTGTAATGGTCCTAACATATATGAAAAACATATACAAACTGAAGAAAAAATTATCATATATTTCACAAGAGAACTCTATATATCGTAGAAAATGCGGAAAGTATTAAAAAACCTTATCACCCGGTACTTCTGGGATTTCTATCTTGAAAAAGATGGAGGAGAAAGTTTAACACTATCTAAAGAGACACGTGCAGACGGAGTGACTGCACGAGTAGAAAGTCACGAACGATTGCCTACCATTTCAAAATTCGAATATAAATAGTAAACATTATAACGATTTAGGTATGAGTCCTGTGTATGGCAAATGTAGCTTGTTTCTACGCGTGATTTTCATCTTTCAGCAGAAATATGTTACCTGGCCCAGCAGCAGAGGGGGCGAATCGGACATTTTGTCCAATCGTTATTTTGCTTAATTAGCACTTTCTGCACTCAACGGATCCGGTGTAGTCAGCGCTGGTAAAAAAAAAACGACGACGACGCTGGGGGATCGTCGCGTCGTCATTTGGTTTAATTAACACCTTCTGCGCGCCGATCCCCAGCGTCGTCAGCGTCCGGTAAGCACATCGACGACCGCGTCGATGTCATCGCCCCCTCTGCTGCTATGATCTTACAAACAGAGTGATCACTAACTCCTCCTCTTGCAGATCAATTAGATTATTTGACTGATCGGTAAGTCTGAAATTAATTCTCGTTAAAAGCCGATTATGGCATCGCATATAGACCGGATTAATCGGACTCTCAATGATCAAAAATCCCGGAGGGGCTGTTGGTGAAAACGAATAAAGGATATACCCCTGTTGAGCTTGATTTGATTGCTTGGTATCCACCTGGTAACTCCCTTCGATAGCATCACACACTAGATTAATCGCTATCACCGATGCAATATTTACGTTGTATGGAGCAATATGCCTACCACCATCTCCGTTATCGTGTCTGAGGATAGTTGATGGGGGGGTGTCCGCGGGTGGATTCTTAGGCCATCCTAGTATGGTTCTTATTGAACTGTTATAAATATCAACCATATACTCCGGTGTGCTTATTTCAATCGTCGACGATAACGTCGGTTCATGAACCGTAATAGCGATTTTTGATTCTTTTCCTGTGATCGATTTTATCCTGCGTTGAAATTCCTTATTGATTTGTTCTATTTGGTATGACCCAGTTGGTATTGTAACCTCCTTCCAGTCTGGGGTCCCATCGGGTTTATTCGTCCATGCAAAAACCAGCGAGTTATTAGGTTGTTGTCCGTTAAATGCGTCCGCTCGGATATTAGGCCAACTGTGATATACTCGCAATTTTGCCAGCGCTATTTCCTTCACTGGAACCGGTGATGGGAAGTTCACACTGAATTCGGGTTTCGTTGATGTTATCGATATCATATTTGTTTGTACCGGAGTGGTATTCTCCGCGATCCGCTGAAGTAATTGAGACCCTTCGGGGTTCAGCGACATTATTATTATTTGTTGTCTTTAGTGTCTAATTTCAACAACCAGGTGGTTTCGGCTTCCAGTTGAAAATCCTCGATTTTTGACATCGCGGAGCTATATAACTGGACCATCGTGGAGAATTCAACATCGGATACGAACAAATTATCAATCGATAACGAGATCAACCCGGATAATTTCGAGTATGCGTCGGATACTATTTGATGTTTTACTGTATACTCGTTGAGTTTTTTCTGAAAACACGATGATATCTTCCTAGTGATTGCGTTGGCAACTCCAGCAACTGTTGTCATTGCGGAGACAGCGATTGGAACAGCGATCGGGGTTATCGTGGTCATCGTGGATAAAATAACACCGGCGCCAGCTACTATACCCGATACCGAGTACACGACCGCGTCGATGGCGGTTATTTTTCGGCGGTATTTTTTTATTTTTGCACGGTATTGTTCGGAAAGCGTTTTCAAGTTCGCGGAAAATTCTTTTGCGGTATCGAATCGATATTGATGTGACGTCGGTGATACCTCTGATTCAATTTCCTTGGTGGTCATTTTTATTTTAAAAGAGCTAGTGTTTTTAATTACTTAGATTCGCTACAAATTCCACATACCATGTAATGTTTGCCCTGGTTAAATTTCCATCAACGGCATAAATTGTAAACTGTTCAGTTGCGTCCTTGTCTATAATTGTTGATATTGTATTGTTAAACCCGGATGAACTCGACGATAATATATTAAACTGCATCATTGAAACCAGTGTCAGTCGATAAATGCCCTTAACAGTTGCGGTGATATTTACTGTATTCTGTGTAAGAGTCCAATCGAATGATCCATGCCGAATTGTGTATACTGTGTTGATGATGTTCTCATGAGGGGTTTTTATTTTTTCGAGTTGCTCTGCCATTCTCGGTAGTCTGTCTTTAATCGCTTCAACATCAGTTATAACTATTCCTACTCCCCGCCAACTCGCGTCTATATTATTCTTGTTCGCTGCAACATTAGTTTTGATTATTTCTATTTCCCGTGTATTCTCGGTCATACTTTTTTTGTTCGCTGCAACATCAAGTTTGATTGTTTCTATTTCATATGTATGCACGTCTATACCTTTTTTATTCGCTGCAACATCAGTTTTAATTAATCCTATTCCCCGCCAATACGCGTCTACATTTTTTTTGTTCGCTTCAACATCAGTTTTGATTGTTCCTATTTCCTGTGTATGCGCGTCCACACCCTTTTTGTTCGCTTCAATATCAGTTTTGATTGTTCCTATTTCCTGTGTATGCGCGCTCATATTATTTATGATCGTTGTAACATCAGTTTTGATTGTTTCTATTTTCCGTCCATGCGAGTCTACATTATTTATGATCGTTGCAACATTAGCGCCGATTATTCCTATTTCCCGTTCATGCACGTCTACACCATTTCTGTTCTCTGCAACATCAAGTTTGATTGTTTTTATTTCCTGTCCATACGCAGTGATATCATTTATAGTTGTTGTAATCTCATCCGGTCTGGTATTTTTTTTACCAAAGAATTTATCAAAGTTGTCATCGATCCTGTTAACATTTTTCCGTAACGAGACAAATTGGCCCGACAGCGTTGCAAAATCCAAAATAGCACCCATTATTGCTGCAAGATTTGGTTCGGTTACCGCCGGGGTCCCGAAAAAACTAGCGGTAGTGAGTTGTATATCGGTGATAGATTTTTTCACCTCGGTGACAGATTTTTTCACCTGCGCGTCAAGTTCGGTCACCGATCTATCCAACCTTATAAAACCGTCTTTGACTAATGTTACCGCCGATATATGTTCACCCGGTTTGAGTCGTCCGTCGCCGGTATATAACGCGATAGTGTCCTCGGCGGCATCACGCTGTCGTGTTAAAACATCATTCAGTGACACATTACCGGATTTCAATTTACCCTGGCGGTCTTGAAATACAACTATTTCGCCTGGGTCAACACTGATTAAATTTAACATATCAGCGATTTCATCCTCAATTAGTTTTTTTATGTCGGCGGCGGCCGTTTCCGTGGATTCTTTCAGCGCCGAAACCGGTCGTCCCCAAATATCAATCATCGTTATTGTAGAAAAAAACGATGTTTCTAATTAACCCGCCGGGCCTCTACGACCCCACTAGTGTATTCGTTTACAACCACATGGGGTGGTTTTCGCGATGATGAAATCGCCGCGAGTACGTTCAATACCTCACGGCCGCATATTGGTGGGTCACTTAACTGCTGTGTTGGCAGCGTGGAATAAAAAACCCGGGCTGAACACGCCGGGGCTGAACACGCCCGGATATACCGCATAAACTCTTTCGGCGGGGCTAACCCGTATGAATCAAAATAGACGATCGCACGCGGATCAATCGCGTATGCAACCCAATGAGTTCCCGCTCCGGAGGACCCATCGAGGTTAATTATGCCTGTTTCAATATTCCTTGGTGCCGCCGGTAATTGATCCCTCATAAAAACACCTCTGAAGTTTTTTATCGCTAACGCGTTTGCGGCGTCTATTAAATCAAAATTAGACATGGGAGTCATTGACTCAGGAGTCATTGACTCCTGCGTTAATAAACGGTTCCCGGTAGTCTTAGACCCTTTCCCGAGTACCATGAATACGGGGTTCCCGGTAGTCTTAGACCCTTTCCGGCCACGGGTCGTTTTTTTTTGTAGCCTTTCCCGGTTGCCTTCTTCAATGCCATCCCCGCCGCGGTACCAACGGCCCCCAACGCCGCCGCCTTAGCCACTGCTGGTGCGGCCGCGGCAATCAACGCTGGAATCGCAGCTAACAGCGGAAATATCCCACCGGTCTTTTCCATGTCTTTGATCGCTGCGGCCGAGAAATCTACCTGAACACCCTTTCTGTTCTTCATCGCATTATTGAAATGTTTTATTTGACGCGTCGTCAACGATATCTTATGATTACCACCTGCCATCTGTGACGGCTTCAGCGTTATTGTGGTTCCGCATTGTTTAGCCGACTTTGATCGTAATTTCTTGACTTGACCATCAGTCAACTCTACACTGACAACACTATACGACATTTTATTGTAAACGCGTTTTGTGCTTTCAATTACATGTTTTCCACTGGCGCATCAACGATTCTCATTCGTCCGCCAGCACCTTCTAGCAGCATTGATTTATCGCTGAGGATGACAGCAATAGCTCTATAATTAGCAATAACGCCGCGAGTTACATTAGCTCGGAAGTGTATATCAACGACGGACTGTCTTGTTAAATCAAGATGTTCCAGCGAAAAGTAATAGATCGGATATAGTTCTTTGAAATCATATTGTGATATTTGCAAACCAGTGTCGACGTTTTGATCACGACTCATATATGACAGCAACCGATGGTACACACGTGCGACATGGTTTTGACCGTAATTAAGTTGTATATCCTCGGATGGTTCCTGCTGGCCGTTTATTCTCAGCGAGACGTCAGTAACGCCTAATCGATCAAATATCATATGGCTGAATAATTGATTATCAACTCTCGTCATATCCTGCAACGCAACAAATATATGACGCGGAGCCGAAATGCCTTGTTGTGATGCCAGGTTCCATGTGAATATACCATTGATATTTGATTGCTTAGTATCTGTTGTTGTTGTTAGCCAACTTAGTAATGATTTTCCTCCCTGCTCCATGAAGGATAGCAATTGTGCCTCTGTGGTAATGGATGGAGTCATTACTGGCATCCACAATAATATTTTAGTTAAAACGACTTTACCAGGGTCATTATTTGGATTTGCAGGATCCGCTGGAATTCTCCAAATTGCATTTCTATCATCACCTTTTCGCACAAGCACCACGGTATGCTTTGCTCCGTAGATAACTTTTCGCACGTTCCTACAAAATCCAAATATATGATGCAGTGGAATCGCGCATGAGAAAGATCTACGCGCCCCTGTTAACATTGATATGCGTGTTGCAGCTCCGATGTTAAAATTAGGATCGCTGTTTATAATCATATTCTCAACATCAGCATCATTGTTATTAGCATTATTTCTTGGTCGTCTTACCACAAATTGCGAGTTTCCAGCAGTGTTTCTAGTATCCTTTGCAAACATCATAGATGGACCCGCTGATCTTGTATAATCGTCTGAATATCTTGCTAGCCCGATTATTGTTGTAGCAACATCAACATCGCGTTCTATAGACTCGATCTCTCGCCCGTCAATGAGATATTTTGCGCTCTCAAACAGCGCCATTACGCCGTTATTGACTAAGCCAACTTTGGTACCATCTGGATACGGTGCTGGTACAGCAGGAGTATCGGCCTCTGTTACAAGTTCTCCTTCGATTTCAATAAACGCTTCACACGGTAAAAAATATTTACTGGTATCATGGACTTGAAGTTCAATTCGCGATCGTATGTCGGGTTGTACTGCATGATAGGAATAAAATTGATAATTACGGACAGAATCATCCTTGTGCACTGGTGCGTCCATATCAAACGCCGGGTCAGCTGTTCGTTTAAACATTTTATTTAATAATACGCTGATGCATCTAAATCATCGTCGTCGTTTTAAACCACTCCCCGCTATTATGTTTGCGGTGTCATCTTGATTACTGTTTACCAACGACTCTAGTTTTTCTTCCACGGCGTTATTTATTACTTTACTGACATTCGCAGGCATCACTGTCGTTGATGGCATCTGTTTTTTTCTTGAAAATCTCTTGGATTTCACCAACGACATTAGTTTGTCCCGCGCGGCTGAAAGCGCCTTTCCGGCAACGTCTCCAATAGCACTAATTCCCTTATCACGAATAACATCAATAGCCTTCATTCCTAATTGTTTGGCTAACGGCGCTACTTTTGGAGCCATTCTTGTAAATAACCCCGCAATGGTGCTACCGAGACCATCTCCATAGTACGCGCGGTAAACAGGCAATCGCGAGTTTACCACGTAGACGAGTACTGGTTTATTGTGGTTGTAGTGTATGATCATCTTTATTAAAAACACCAGTTTTCCAATTAATCATCCACGAGTTCGTCTATGAGCGTTCGATATGCATTAATGTCCATAATACCGCCTGCAAATAAACGCTTGCAAATATCAGCGGCCTCATTGATTATTTCCGGAGAGTTATTTCCGGCTCGTTTTCCTCCAATTAGTACCTCTAGCCGTGATATATCACTGAGAACACTACCAGGACAGGTAACGCCGTAGGATTCTTTACCAACAGAGTATCCTTTTCCTTTTTTTGGTGTTATACTCTTAACTTCCTTGTGGAATGCGTCGTAATCGGATTTACTACGATGTGGTAATGCATCTTTATGTTTACTCGCTAAATACACTATTCTTGCCCAGTCCTTTAACGACTTTATATTTTTCTCGTAACCGCTATTGATATGCTTCTTATCTCGTATGCTCTTAGCAAAATTGTTGGCAGTAAAATTAATTAATTCTTCCCTGTTGCTGAAGCCTCTAATTTCATCTATTGTGCTCTTCTTGAGTACAATACGGGGTATATTTCCCTCTTTTTCTTCCGGTATTTCTTCTTCCGGTATTTCTTCTCCCGGTATTTCTTCTTCTGGTTCTTTCGCAGTAGCACCTAGTTCTTCCTCGTCGGCCATTGTAACATAAGGTTCTTGTGGTTCGGTTATAGCGAGTGGTGGTGGCCTCCGTGTTGTAGCAGCCGCTATTTTCGCAGGGAGTGTTTCTAAAGACCTTTTTGTTTGTTTTGTCTCCGCCGCTATCTTTTCAAGCGCATCGAGGACGGGCACAGTTGCCGCCGTAACATCTTTGGTCGCTTTAGTTACCGGGGCAAAGAGTTGTTCGCTTCCAACAGTAAAATCGGTTTGTAGTTGCTGCCGCGTTTGAAGTTGTTCTCGGACCCTGTCCCGTAACGGTATGAACTTTTTAAGCGCCGCTAGCCGCTCTCTGGCTAGCCGAGTAGTGAGTGATTCACCTACCATTATTGCAATTGCGAAGCAATTTCTAATTTCCCGCCCAGTGCGTCATCGGAGGCTCCGTCTATAATCCTTCTAATGTTTTTGATCTTACTAGAAATCTCCCGGCGTCGTTCATAAACACGTCCGAGTTTTTTTCGTATTATTTCAACGGCAGTGAATAGTCCAATGAATGCATTTGCGTCATTGTGGTACAAGTTTTCATTGATCGTATGTTGTAATCGTTTTATGAAAAAATACTCGCGGGCCAGGGTAAAACGCCCCCGTTTCGACTGTTCGTTAATAATCTCATAATCGGATAATATTTTTTCACTGTCGAGACCATCAGATAATTCAATTCCTTGATTTTTTAATTTTGAAATCTCGGCTAATATATTATTGATGTCTTCGATATTCATTATTCTTATAAAACATCTTGTTTTTAAATAAAAAGAAAAATGAAACCCCGTGTATCAATCCCGAAGGTGTTTAATAATTCGTTAGACGTGACCTCGTCAGCGCCATAGGCGCCGGTGACTTCGTCACGGTGACCTTGTCACTCGCTGATTTCTGTTATATATGAAAATCGAATTCTATGCCCGGTCTTTTTTGAGATCGCTGAATTCTGTATTCCTTCTGCAACAAATCGTATTGAGGCGATATAAATGTCAAAATATTTTCCTGCCTCATTCATCGACTGAAATATTTTTTCCTCGTGAGTTGTTGTATCAAATGACTTTACGGGTTTTGCTTTCTTTGGGTATTTACCGGTTTGGCCTTTTTTGGTATTCTGACTTTGCGAGATAGCTTGCAAGTTTGTAAGAGAATTATCAGTCTTATTATTATTAATATGATCAATCACAAGCCCATTTTCGATTAATCCGTTGAATGCTTCAAATACAATCCTGTGAACATAATAGTTTTTTCCTCCTGCAGTAAATTGCAAGTATCCCTGATTACTTACGGTGCCAACTGGTTTCTTCAGTTTGCGGTTTCTAACAATGCCGTCGCGAGATGCCTCGTAATTGACGACCAGGGGATGCGGCTGAAATTCTTGGTCCATTTGTATAATAATACTACTTGTCTAATTTATTATTTGGTTTAATTATGAATCTTTCAACGTAGTCCTGGGGGGTTTTGATGACGAAATCGGCGGTGGGGTCAATGACGGCGTTTTTAATTCGCTTGTCATAATAGCGTTTTAGTTCCCTGTATCGCTTTCCGCCACAATTAATACACAACTGCGATTTTCCTCTTACACCGACGTGACAAACCAAGCACGGGAGGGGGCCAAGAGAACCATTACGAACGCTTTGTAAATGATACCCGCAGAATTCACCTCTACATGATTTATTGCACGGGGTTGTCGACCCAATCATCAACCATTTGCAGTGATTCATTATACTATATTCTTTCATTTAAATACTTGTTTTAATTATATGGATGAGTTCGAGAGATTAGCAGTAATTAAGCCCCGGAAAAATATTAAGTTCAATCTCGATAGAGTCCTCAAGGACACACCAAAAGCGTTAATAAACGATAGAACCCTGTTGAATAAAATACGCGATTGTATCAATGAATTCAAGCGTGATGGTGCATCTCATAGTTGGTCAACATTTCGAATTGATGGTGTTGTTGATGCTACCATGAACGACAACCGCGCAGCAACGATAATATCACAACTTGACGGTAAAAGGTATTTCTTCAGAGTAAAATTCATTGTCCGGGTGGAATCAGGCGATTGGATCATACGTGATAAATTTGAACCAGTTCTCAGCGACAAGAAAACAGTCATTGTCAGCCGCGACTCCAAGCCGGGGTTGTTAACCGGAATTGACAGACCATACTATGAACGAGCGTATCCTGAAACAGCAGTTGTTTATGGAATATACCCGTTAAATAAGAAACCTGATATCGGAAAACTGAAACCGATGAAACAGTCAACGGGGATAAATTGTGTAGCAGAACGAATAATAGAGCATTTTACAAATGCGTGTCGAGGAAACAAATTGACTGATTTACGACGTAGCAAAATCAACCAGTGGGAACTAACCGTAAAAGAGCGTGGAGCGACCATCAGCGACATAGCGAGATTGGAAACATCGCTGAGATTTCCAATAACCGTTACAACGATAACCGGTGAAGTATTATACGAATCGAAGTATAAATCGAAGGGAGCCCCAATCAAAATTATTGATCATAACGAACACGCATGGACGCCCGCGATCACAATATTTCCACGGGATAGAACAGTAAAGTATATACCCGAAGAATTCCTGGGAGAACAATTCTCCAGGGATGGTTTTCTCGCGGAGAGGAAACTATTTGATGCTATTGCCTACTTGTGTAAAAACGACCCTGTATCAGTGTGGTTACTTCGCAGCGCTGAAAACGATGCGGATACCTTTGATCAGTTTGTAAGACCAAACGGCGAATTATATCGCACTGAAGCATTTCACAACAGGATGAAAAAAACCGCCATGGAATTTGAAGAGCATGATGAACAACTGCTAACAAATTGTTTTACGATTCCATCGGTTGTAGCTCATGTTGCAGCAAGGAAAAATGCGTGGAGACCAACGCGCAAGGAATTTCTGCCGGATGTACAATCCAGTTGTTTGGAATACTATCACGGTGGGCTATGGAACACTGAATACAACCGCGACGCTATGATCTCGGTTGATATAGTTGCCTGTTATCCAGCGAGTTTTCTCGGGTATGGATCCGCCGCTGAGTATTTCAAACGATTTGGACACCCCAGACATGAAATGACTCGTGTTGCTATTAATGGACCACTGCCTGATTTTGATTTAACCGGATTCGCTCGCATAGTATCATTTGAATTCGCAGCAGGTCTTCATCGCTGTTGCTATATTTGGATCGGTAGACACATGGCTGAAAAGAAGTGGCTGCCAATAGCGCTGCTACGGTATATGATTGATTGTAGCATGCTTGTATCGTTGATTGTCAGTGACGCGATTATATCATACCGAGCGCAGACTGAAGTCTGGTTACCAGAACCGGAGCGTCTAGATAGCATAATTGACGAGTCCAGAAAAAACATTGATGCCGACGAGGAATATATCATCGAATGGTCCAGGAGGATATTCAACCAACGAAACCACGAGGCAAAAGATCTCGGTAGAAGAATAATTGGTAAGTTCACACAAGGTGGAAAAAACTGCGACTACAAACGATATTGCTCACGGCTGATTATAGATGACGCAGAATATGATTTCGTAATCAAGGACGCAGTGGCGAAAAATAGATACGTGAACTGCGAAACAGCTTTCTTGTCCAATGGAACAAAGTTGGGTACAGTTGTTACCTACAGCGATGGAGACAGCCCGGCATACCCGCATTTGAGGGCGTCTATGCTGGGTTACGCCGCTATCAATTTATTCTCGATGATAAATAGATTCCCCGACACCGCGGTTAGAGTAGCCGTTGATTCATTTTATATAGACGTAAAGTACAAGAAAAACGTAGCCGAGTTTACTAGTCCGGACGAGAGTTGGGGTACATGGAGAATTAAAGAAGAAATACGACGCGATTATTCCCCGTCAGCAGATGTCACCGTTGAGAACAACTACTTACGCGGTGATAAATTATCAGAATGGTCTAATGCACCATCGTGTTCTGATCCAATTTGTAGACACAAGACGGTTTATTTAAGCGGCTGTGGCGGGTCAGGAAAGACGACTCGGGCAATTGAATTATTTCGAACGCGGGCAAGTATAATCGTGCTTACACCGACCCATAGACTAGCGCGAGAGATAAAACAACGAAATGTTGACGCCGTTACTTATCACAGCTTTTTTCGATACAGCGGTGGTGAGTGGACTCCTGATCGAATGGGGGAAAAATTTATTCCCGACATTATCATCTGGGATGAGATATGTACTGTTTCGTTAGATACTTTACAAATGTTTCTTGAGTGGTTGTTGCGCGCGAATACAGCGGTAATCATGTGTGGGGACCATGGCCAACCACCACCATTTGTCGGCGAGGGTCCACATGATTGGTTGAGCGGGTTCGTGGACTATTATGAAGAAACCGATACTGATTACCGGGCACTTGATAAACAACTGCGCGAGGTTAAAAAATTAATCAGATTACAGCCGGATAGAATTCAGTGTGAAATAATCCGCGAGGTGATTCCGGAAACGCCGTTAAATGAATTCTGGGAAACATGGAGACCAAATGATTTGATTGTAGCGAGTAGAAAGATAGTCAGGGACACACTTCAGCGGAGGTTGTTTACGTTGCATAAGGAAAAGTTTCCAACGCGTCCAGTGCCGTTATGTTATAGACCCGCGGATACACGGCGGCAGAACATTGAAGTTGAAATTCCAGGCCGGACAGAAAAACAAATTCTCGTGCTGAATGATATTGTGCTCGTTGATATCAGCGTCGTTGAGGACGCGCTACGTGCTGATAAATCCCCGTGGACGCTAGGATACGCAACAACAATACATTCCTCGCAGGGACTGACTATCACGGATACAATTGTTTGGATGGTTGATAATCGCATCGAATGGTCCAATCTAGTCTATCTTGCGGTGTCCCGAGTACGGAGAATGAATCAGCTTCGAAGAATTGTTGTTGACGGAGTCACCGACGAAGTCACCAACGACATCATCGATGCAAGCGTCATTGATAGAAAACTCTCGGGTTACCGCCAACAGGATAAAAAAAAACAGCGGCGTTTTGATATTGATGCCGAATTAATAATCTCGCTACGACAACAACAGAATAATCACTGCGCGAGTTGCAATTGTATAATGAGTTGGCGTTATTCGGATAAAGACGCTCGCCAATTTACCGTGGATAGGATCGATAACAGTCTCGGTCATGTCAAAAACAATGTGAGGTTGACATGTCTTGAGTGCAATAGACGCAACGGCGCTAGTTAAGACCACGCGGGGGTAATTGAGTATCGTCAGGTATCACTTGTAGTTGCTCGCGTGTAAATCCGCGCTGAGGAGCAGTTGAATCCAGTCTATAGATAGGTGGTCTACCAGTTGATCGTGTTATCGTTGATATGTTATGTGTGGTAACACTCCAGATAGGATCAGTAGCTCTTTTTTTACCGCCTTCAAGCTCTCCTGGTTCATATAGATATCTCACGGTAACATCGCCGAGAATCGGCCTGGAAACGCTATCTATTTTTGATCCTCTGGGTATATACTCGTATTTAATCGCGTCGCTGGGCTTCATGTTGATTGCTCGGGTAATCTCGTTATTTAACGCTGCAATTACGCCTGGCAACCTTTTGACCCATTCACGAGATCGTTTTTCTTGGATGAATTCCTTCGCATATTGATATCCAAATAACCGTTCAGCAAGAGTCCGATTGAATCGTTCAACAATTGCCTGATCACGATGTAGCGCAGTATAACCTCGTCGTATCGCGACGCTATGATGTTTTAGCGTTGATAAAACAGCGCCGCGAAATTCACTACCAGGATCAACTTGTAATAGATTTGGCCAGCGCAGAGGACCTCTTCGATAAATCCGCTCAAACGCATCGGCTACTTCAGTTGCTGACTTTGTTTTTAACGGCTCCGCTTGTTTGTATCGACTCGCAACATCAACTACGGTTAGCGCGTATTTGTAACCGTTGTCATGCGGCAGAAATAGTATATCAGCCTGATGAACTTCATTAGGTACGCTAATATCAAAGCGCGAGAAGTTGATTTGTTTAGGCGGTGGTAGATAGATTTGCCATATAGCCTGTTTGGATAACCAATTAGCCGCAGTGGCCCTCGTTACTTTTGCAGCGCTTGCAAGCTTACCAATTGCGGCCTTCCCCTTCCAGTATCCTCTCGGAGAATAATAGATGGATTCCATGTTGTTATTATAAACGCTAGCGTTTTCAATTACCAGCGCGAGAAGCTCCGCTTCCAATCATTAATTTACCTTTCATAGCCGATTTTACCAACCATGAGGCCAATTTTTCTTTGACGGATTTATCAGGAATAGCATTTAGCGCGTGAATTAATTTTACATCCGCGATATGACGCTGTTGCAGATCGCTACTTTTGTAAGCAACATCATGAGCATGACACGCCTTATCAATAGCATTTATCGGATACTCACCTGGATTGGGCTGATCCTGAGCATCGAGTCTAATATCTAATCGTGTTCCGGGGCCACAGTAGTTATATCCTGGGAGGTGTTTTTCTCCTGGATACTTTGCCCACGGTGTTCCGGGGAGTTTTGCCAATTTGGCTGCGATGTCACCTCCTCGCTTTTTTTTAAAACATCTCCGGGTCTAATAGAAATAAATCTAAATTTCTTTGTACCGCATTGTACACACTTACCAGTAAGCGCCGATCTGTTATTTCTTGTCGTAACGGTTGTCATATCATTTGTGCCAGTACGCACTCTACACTTCACACAATATAGATCCATAATTTATGTATAGAGATATGAATATAATTGATTTTTCGGCGACTAAAACAAGAGAACCAGTTAAGCATGTTGCAGCGTTACCAAACTCGATCCGGATGATTATCATCGGACCATCTGGATCCGGCAAGACGCAATTGTTACTCAATTTAATAATGAGATGGATGAAGTGGGATAAGTTGTATTTGGTTGCTCCTAGCGTAGATGATCAACGATGCTACGAGGTGTTGAAAGATTTCAACGAGAATGCATCAGCGATCGCTAAAAAGAATGTTATTGAGTTTATTACGGATATCAATGATGCACCGGGTATTGATGATATTGATGGCGACGTTAACAATCTAGTCGTGTACGATGATGTTATGTTAGACAATCAAAAGAACCCAGCTAGGATATTTTCCAGAGGCAGGCATAAAAACACTGACGTGATATATGTCACTCAACGATACACTCAGATTCCAAAAGTAATCAGAGATAACTGCAATATTCTTGCTGTATTCAACGGCGTTGATACACACACGCTACGAAATATTTGGCAGACATGGTGCGGCGGTGACATGGACTTTAATGTTTTTCGAAACTTTTTTAGTCATGCTCAGTCGACCCCACATGGATTCATAACGATAAATTTACATGATCCTCGGACACGATATCGTATCGGACTTGACCAAATATTCGGTTAGTTGTAAATAATTTTCATTGTAAATAACTTCTTAGCAGCAGAGGGGGCGATGACATCGACGCGGTCGTCGATGTGCTTACCGGACGCTGACGACGCTGGGGATCGGCGCGCAGAAGGTGTTAATTAAACCAAATGACGACGCGACGATCCCCCAGCGTCGTCGTCGTTTTTTTTTTACCAGCGCTGACTACACCGGATCCGTTGAGTGCAGAAAGTGCTAATTAAGCAAAATAACGATTGGACAAAATGTCCGATTCGCCCCCTCTGCTGCTGGCCCCACCATTTTTTTAAATAATTGTGAACATTGCTGACTCTGTGTGGTAAAGTATGGTGATTGTTCATTTTCAATAGATCGATCGATTGAGAGAGAGAGAGAGAGATAGAGAGAGAAGCAGAGACAGATAAAGTGTGGATTAAATTTTCCAATGATGGCTTAAAACAGAAATATTTAAAACAGTCCCACAATATTCAGGTTGTCATGACACCCATAGTCCCTGAGGAGATAGTCATCGTTCATACAATGAATACCTGTAACAAAACTAGATTAGCTTATTGCAAGATGCAACGACAATAAATGTTTAGTGGACTGCCCTTGTAACCAAAACAGATTTCTAACAATGAGTGCAACAACAAATATGTGAGATCAATGTTTCAAATAATCAAATAAATTCTACAGCTATAATGGTGAACCACCACACTACAGCCATGTTCGAAGGTGTTATTTATTCTATGCTTTTAAAGTAAGTAACAGAAAAGAGTGAAAGACAGCAAGGTTTGTAAAATGTAACACATAATGTATTTCCCTAACATAAAAAGAGAAAATGAGGAAAAAGAACTTAAGGTATTGCGAATTAATTACAAACAAAAGTCATAATAACTTAAGTCCTAAATGCAATTCAGTAAAAGTACCAAAGAAATCCAAACAACGAAGGCAATGACGTGGCTGTTGTAGCTTATAGAGTCCTGATGTGTCAATAGTCTCTTGTTGAATCAGAGAAATATAATTCCAGGTTTAAATACTCTATTAATTCCAGTGAATCTCTTTATCCAAGAATTTAGTCAGAGCAATTTTTTATTTCCAGAGAAAATAACCACTTGAATTCTTCAAGTTGTATAAAACTAATTCCAGCCCAAAACATAAAACAATACTAGAAAAACATTCATCTTGATTCTGATGAAACTTAAAGCACTAATGAACAAGTTCTCCCATTTACAAGATTATTTGGTTCTCTCCTTGATCTCATGTCACAATTAGCTTTTTATATACAAAACAAAAACCTCACATGACGGGAATAAAACTTATAGAATGATCATATTGTCCACAACAATATAACCTGGATTATGTGTAACTGACATAGAAGATTACAACAGTTTGACACAAAATATACAACAGTAAAGGCTGGATAATTAATAATAATAATGATTCGAAACCCGTACATACAGAGATTAATTTATTAATGTAATAGTTGTTTACAATGAATTAATTAAAAAAAATCAAATTGGTTCAAGCATAAATTAAATCAGTTTAGGACAAGGTTAGGTCCAACATATAATATTACATTATAATATCATGTAATCAAAAAATTACAATTTAACTACGAAAGAATTAAATATTCATAACTCAGGCAACATATGGAGATTTAAAGTGACACAAGCAAAGAATGCAGTAATAAAGTTGAACTGATGAATTATAGCTAAATTTATTTCATTCAAGATTTCAAGAAGTTTGCTGAAAAATTGTGTGGGTGGGTTAAATACCGACTGTCACTGCGCCTCCTGCCCAATTCATCATCGCTGACGAAATTTATTTTATACATAACCTTGTGCGTCATGAAGGATGCATCATGAAGTTTCATTTGCTAGGGTTATGTTGCCATGGTATGATGATCAGCGTTACCCTATCCAAAAGCATGCATCAACAACAGTCTAATTGACATTAGCTTATAACAGTCTAATAAACGTTAGCCAACAACAGTTTACTTAACATTAGCCAATAACAGTCTAATTGCCATTAGCCAACAACAGTTTAATTGACATAAGCCTGCAGCATTCGAATTGACGTTAGCCAACAACAGACTAATTGACATTAGCCAACAACAGTCTAATTGACCATAGCCAACAACAGTCTAATTGACATTAGCCAACAACAGTCTAATCGACATTAGCCGACAACAGCCTAATTGACAATAGCCTACAACAGCCTAATTGATATTAGACAATTACAGTCTAATCGACATTATCCTACAACAGTCTAATTTACATTAGCCATCAACAGTTTAATTGACATTAGCCAACAACAGTCTAATTGACATTAGCCAACAACAGTTTAATTGACTTTAGCCAACAACAGTCTAATCGACATTAGCGGACAACAGTCTAATTGACATTAGGCAAAAACAGTAGAATCGACGATAGCCAACAACAGCCTAATTGACATTAGCCTACAACAATCTAATTGACATTAGCCTACAACAGTCTAATTGACATTAGGCAACAGCAGCCTAATTGACATTAGCCTACAACAGTCTAATTGACGTTAGCCAACAACAGCTTAATCGAAATTAGCCAGCAACAGTCTAATTGACATTAGCAATCAACAGCCTCACAATTCATGGTTATTTTAAATTGATTCAAAAATGACAACATGAATTAATTAAGTATCAAAGGAAGCTTGCAATTGTACCTTGAAAAAATTTATTTCAAAATGTCAATGATCAGAATGAAGAACAAACATTACATTGGTTATCTTTTCACTTTACAAATGAGTAATACAATCAGGCCAAATAAATTGGAGAAACAAACAAACTTTTATATACAACATCACATATGTTTCTTTAACATCATAATATTTTTATCAATTCAGAGATGTTTCTACTTAAGTAAACTGAAAAGAACATTCATTACATTGTTGGTACATAACTTTGAATTATGTATTCCTGTGTTCTTCTTTGAACGTTAAGATATGACACTTGCAAAATCGCTGACAATGACACTCATGGTCACACATTTTAAACTCAAATGACACATATATCAACATAATTACTTTGTTTTACCACCCATCACTAGAGGTAAAACTAATCTTCATTTACTACAAGGAGCATTACATATGAAAGAAATTAAAGGCTGTTCGGATACAGCGCAAAATGAGTAGAAAGAGCTATTCTAGGTATATTTTTCATCTCAGTATTAGGAAAAATGGCAATAACTATACAAAGTCGTTCACGCATGATTTGTTTCCAGGGTTTTCAATTGGAATAAGAGTTTACAGACAGCACCAAGTAATCACTCCATGAATAATAAAAGCATATTGTTTAACATTTAATTTGAAATTATATATACTAAAACACGACTTTGTTGTTCTACAAACGTTGTTATTCATAGGATTTCAAAATTGAATTTCCTCCAAGCTAGAGCTAAGGTAAAGTACTTATTTATAACAACGTATATGATTACAAGATTGTATCGTACAAAATATACTATGCTAAGTCGTATAGTTTTATTGTGGTATTAATAAATCTAAAAGTACAATTAGACGTCAACTGACCTATTTTGAATGACCTAATATGTTTGTCTCTGGACCAGGCTCATTTTAATTGAGAATACTTCATGAAAACAATGAGACTGCAAATACATGTTTGAGAATTGATAGCATTCAATCGCCTTGATGTAATTCAATGAATACAATGTATAATATCGTAACCTATCGACTATATAAAATGCGAAACAAACCATTTACCTAATCTTATCCGATTGTTGCAATTATTCTAATAAATCTAAAACGTATAGCACTTGCTTGGCAAAACGACTTGTACTGTTTGCTTGTTTTTTTAATTTTGCACGAGTTGTTACTACATATTGCAGTTTTAAATCATAACGAAACAACAACTCTTTTATATGTTTCTATACTTATATGCATGTCATATGACAGTTATGGTTTGACGAAACAAATGGATAGATCCGGGTGGGTGTATACAGTTTCCTTTAGAAGATGTAAGTAAAACCAATTGTCTAAATTATAAGATCTGATCATTCAGTACCTACATATGCTAAATAAACCTCTGACAAACAAAGTATTTCAACACAGAGCAGGGTACGTCATTGAATCCACTTCTAACAACCACACAGTTCTCAATACCATTTTCGTTATTTGGTTCATCGGTGTTCCAAGAAGTATATGATGCGGTTTGATCGTTCCACCACATCCATTCTCTGTTTGCACCCACTGCTCGAAGTCCAATCCAAATTTGATCTGCTAATGTCTCATTCATAACTGCATTACAAAAGTTTTAAAATATTAAATATTATAATTAAGAATGCTTATTCATCAATATATGTATGTATGTATGTATGTATGTATGTATGTATGTATGTATGTATGTATATATGTGCGTGTATAAATATATGTTTCAAATCAACAGGACATCATCAATGCTCATATTTATTTACGACAAAATATCATTGCACCCAATGTTTTACCAGCATATTGATAATATCTTAAATCTACATCGAAGTTATGTATTTATTTGCTTGCTACAATTGAAAGAAACATACCTAACGGTGTTTACAACTCTGATGGAAATTTAAAAAAACCAACATCGTGGTCATGTTATTGGGTCTAAAGATTTTATACAAGGTTCTGAAGTGTCCGACATTCTTCATTCCTTCATTAAGCTACTTCTTGTCCGTTGTGTTTAGATTTAAGTTGAAAGGAATCATTAATTTACAAATATTCATTAGAATTACAAAGTGTTCATTGACATCTTGGACTCAATCACTATTTTGGGACTTCTGGTAATTCATTCCAGGACATTCTGGACTCTATCATTGCGACACGACAGTTCTTTTAAGGTACATCGGTATATTATAGATTGGAATTTATTTTGAACATAATTGAAATTCATTATGAGTACTCTATACTCTGTGCATATTTAATTGACAATAATGTGAGTTTAATATTAAATTATCGCGTTGTTTCCTATACAAATAAATTATTTTTTAAACTTTAATAAAACAATATGATTTTCCTATCTCTCTTTAAAATAAATAAGCATACTAAACCTTATTGGAAATCCAAATTAAATTCAACGCTAAACGCGTTTATGTGTCTGTTGTGACCTGTATCGTGATGTTTTACTGACATTCTTGACAGTCTTATTTTCGTTTGAAACAAAATAATATAATTCTAGGTTTAGAATTCACTATAAATGCCAATGAATGTTTCTGTTTAATAACCTAATGTTATCAGTACTCTGTATTTCAGGAGAGGAATAACTTGCATTAAATAATTAGACTAAAAACATCCCAGCCCAAAACGAATTGCTGGACACTACAACAACAATTAATTGAATATGCTAATTCTTTAAGAACCAGTAAATATTATTTCCAGTAACAAGAATATATAGTATTCTACTTGACATGAGGTCACAATTAGCATTTTCTAATAAAACAATTATTACATAATGGAAAACATATATCTTAAAGGCCTATGACAGGTATGTTAGGAGTATCCCAATAACCTTGAACCAGTTTCAAATAAACATATTTACTTCTATTAATCGTTATTCTTCTATTAAATCCATACAAATGGAGAGTGTTTAAGCTGTATTAGTTGCTTACATAGTTAAAATAAAACAAATCAGGTCCAAAAATAGAATAAACTTGATTTTCGTGAAGTCCAACATACAATGTTACAATACAATAGCACATAACGATATTTTTAAAACAAAACTAACAAACAACGGAAATTAAAAATAGATAACAATTCCTTTTATAAAGAAAAACAAAGATCTAGGTAAGAAAGCTTAGGTTCTATTTTTAGTCAAATATACATGTGAAAAAGATTACATAAGATAGTTAAAATGTATACTCCATACCAAAAACATTCATGACAAGAGGAACATGTGCCTTAAAATGTATACTGCATTTCAAGACATTACAGGCGAGAGAAACTAGGACGTTGAAATATGTACTCAGTAACCAAACATTACAGACAAAACGAACTAGAGCGTGAAGATATGTACTCCATATGAATAAATTACAAACAAGAAGGACAAGGGCGTTAAAATATATACTCCATATCAGGACATTACAGACAAGAGGGACTAATGTGTTAAAATATATACTCCATATCAGGATATTACAGTCAAGAGGGACTAATGTGTTAAAATGTATGCTCCACGTCAAGACATTATAGTCAAGAGGGACTAATGTGTAAAAATGTATACTCCACATCAAGACGTTACAGTCAAGAGGGACTAATGTGTAAAAATGTATATTCCACATCAAGACGTTACAGTCAACAGGGACTAATGTGTTAAAATGTATACTCCACATCAAGACATTACAGGCAAGAGGGACTAATGTGTTAAATGTATACTCCACATCAACACATTCTAAGCAAGAGGGACTAATGTGTTAAAATGTATATTCCACATCAAAACATTACAGTCAAGAGGTCCTAATGTGTTAAAATGCATAATCCACATCAAGACGTTACAGTCAAGAGGGACTAATGTGTTAAAATGTATACTCCACATTAAGACATTACAGGCAAGAGGAACTAATGTGTTAAATGTATACTCCACATCAACACATTCTAAGCAAGAGGGACTAATGTGTTAAAATGTATATTCCACATCAAAACATTACAGTCAAGAGGTACTAATGTGTTAAAATGCATGATCCACATCAAGACGTTACAGTCAAGAGGGACTAATGTGTTAAAATGTACACTCCACATCAAGACATTACAGGAAAGAGGGACTAATGTGTTAAATGTATGCTCCACATCAACACATTCTAAGCAAGAGGGACTAATGTGTTAAAATGTATATTCCACATCAAAACATTACAGTCAAGAGGGACTAATGTGTTAAATGTATACTCCACAATAAGATATTACAGTCAAGAGGGGCTAATGTGTTAAAATGTATACTCCACATCAAGACATTCCTTCAATAGGGACATGAGCGTTAACATTTCTTAACAATATTTCAATTCCAAATAGAAATCAGTGCAGTGACTGGCAATATGCATAGTCTATTGTCGAATATTTTAAATTGTAATGCACCGAACATTTCAAAGCTAAAATGCAAATGTTTCCATAAAAACAAAAAATAATTTTCACATTTAAACAGGTGAAAAATTGACATGTCAATCAACAATCTCACAGTGATTTAGCTTTTGGATCGTCGTTTGTGGTGAATAAAATAATACCTAATATCATATATTTTCCAAAATCTTAAAATTATAGAAACTAATCTACATGAATATATTTCAGCTACAATGTAACGATACATTCTATTGTATGAGTTTATCCATGAAAAACAAAAACACATACGAACGAAGAAAAATGTTTTGTTTCAGACTAACTATACCTTCATAAGATATCAAAGGGATGATTGCTTGAGTGCATATGAACCTGAATGATTACTATAGAAAGTGAGATATTATAATTCCTGCCAAAAATTTTGAATATAAATAGATTTTTAATTTACTCAATAGAATACCTTTTTCGACAAATTTTAATCCAGCGCCATTCCTGATGATCATCAACTTGGCTCCCTCCGATTCACATGTAATCATGGCGTTGTTGTAAGTTTCATTCACTGAATGAACTTTGTAGCACAGAGCCAATGACTGGTTGTAAATATAGCCTTCATTACAGTATTGTGGTCCTATAAATAAGAAAGTCAACAATGTTGTAAATAAACAATTGTAAATGAAAGTTCACTGAACATTGCTATTTGTTTTTAAAATAGGATAGAGGTGTAAATTTTTACTGGACAAACGTTGTTATTATGCATAACTTTATCTCTATTCTCTTCATTCTCTAAAGTAGTGAAAAGGAAAAACTTACATGTGTACCTTTCTGCTATATTATTGTTATTAATGAAAACTGGTCTTTTTATGAGGTAATAAATATTGATTGATTGATCGATTGATAAATTCAGTCATTGATGGAGTGATCAGTAGATTGATTGAATTATTTGAAATAAATATCCCCGGCTAGAGCAAGGAATGTATTATATTTTACTTATTTAAAATTGTAATTGTATTCGGTCTGACAGAAGTCTTCAATAAACCTATTAAATAGTACTTCTCTTTCTCATAAGTCATATTGTAATATAATCCGTTCTTCTTATGCAGGTCGTTATTCTATTATGTTTTTGATTTTAACTTCCCAAAATTATTTACAGTAGATACTAGAAAATTAGTTGTACTATGAAAGTAAATTGTCCGAAATATTCGGAAACTTTGATCTCACAGCTAGCGGCGTTGCAACGCGTGATGTAAAACCGTAAGGTCATGCAAACATTCGAAATCCCATCCAAAGAAGATAATTCCTGTTTAAACGTATCAAAGTTAAACCATGCACAATCAACAGTGTTTATCTCAGAAACGTGATTTGAAGGGTCATCATCAGCCAAAGAATATTTCCATATATCATCAGGTTGTATCTTTGGACATATCTGTGAAACTTTCTTGATTTGAAAGAAATATGCGATATAATACATATACATATAACGTGCACATGCCAAAGAAGACCTAAGTTTTCAATCGTTATGGTAATAGTGCTACGTCCTTCACACATTTCATTAGTCAGTCATCTAATAGGCTGGTATCGCCACAATACAAATCTTAAATCCATTCGGTTAATGGCGTCACATCCTCCCCAGATTTTATGAATCAGTGATGTGTTAGATTGTTGTCGTGATAATGCTAATACTAAATCCGTTTATGTAACAGTTCTACGTCAGGCACAGATCGTACTACTCCGTCTTCGAATAGAGAGTTATAATTCATGATACAGGTCATAACAAATTTTGCGTATTGGTACCAAGTCCATCATGTGTTTTTTAGGCAGTCGAATACAATAATGGCATTGTCAGGTTATAAAAGATTTGTAAGGTTCAATATTTAGGATAAAAATATTGTGAAACTTTTTCAATAGAAACAAATATTTCATAGGCTACATCTCTCTGTGATTAACATACTAGTGTAATAATTCCATCCTTGCTGCATTGCTTTATCTGTAGGAAGTCCACGTTTGTATGATGAGGACCCTAGACAAATTTCCAGTGACGGGTGGTGGAAGAATGATCTGCATGATCCATCCCTGTCGCATAGTATGGCACAGTCGAAATTCGGGCAATCATTCCTCTCCCATAATATAACAGATGCATCGAGGTTGTTCACAGAGTCGTGATCCTCGTTCCAAGTACTACAACTACTGCCAGCAACGTCTGTATTCGAATGGAAACAGATATTTATAAAGTATGTCTATCTCTGATAAATGTAATTTCAATCATATTTCATCTTATCATCAGCAGATCAACGGTTTTAACAATTTTATCACTATAACATTCCTGAAGGTTAGAAGCGAAACCTGTACAAAGGATATTTTAAAATTTAACTATGATCATATGTCAGGTATTATATTAGAAAATACTAACCCTGTATATCATATTATTCTTAATCCAAAGAAACACTTCCGAGTACACAAACCTGCTTTTGCGAGATCCATGCAAAATGATTGTATCATTTATAAAACCTATTATTTCAGGGTCTGATATTGTAATGGGCATCTTCAACACAAAACAAAGATGTATGGCATATTTAAGTGCCTAACGTCCTATGAAAGAAATTCCAAATATTTAAGCCCATATATGAATGCTTTGCAGATTCAATGTATATAGTACTACGGGGGGACACGCAACATCGCTTAGAATACAGCCATGAAATCATACATTTGTTCCATGTGATTATTTATATGTACCAGTCATTTTTGTTCAGTAAGTGGAAATCTGGAGTGATTGAGCATATGCTTCTTTGAACTTAATTGTAGAACTGTATGTACAGCAGTGAATGAGATTTTTGCAATCAATAGATTAAAAGTCTGTTAAAGTTCCCCCACACTACTCTTTATCTTAAATGAACCTTTAGTATGAGTTATCCCCCTTTGTATTTAATAACTAGCAGACTATAAAGGTGTCGCATGTTGATGACAACGCCTTATTGGTATCGCTTCTAGCGGCAAAGAGAAATGTAACAGTTGAAACATGTGTTGGTCTAAAGCGCTCGCCTTTACCGATCATTGCCTTCTCACTTCTGACTGCGTGGGTTCTAGTCTTGGGCTCGTCCAGTGTTGGTGTTTGCGAAAGGTTGCCAGTCTCTCCCCGTAGAACGGTGGCTCTTACCGAGGTATCCACTTTCTTTATGCACCAGCTATTATGGCCGAAATTTAGAGACTATCATCTGCTTATAAATGGCATTAAACCAAATACAGCAATATCTAATCCACACAAAGAGTGGGTGAAAGTAGCGGCCCTGAGATTACAAATTCGCTACGTTAAATATATGCAAATGAATTATGCCATTTTGTGTATCTGTTAACGTTAACAGCAGTTGAGTATTTGGTCGTGACTGAGATATTCATTAAACAATATTAGAATATATCCCTATAAATTTGCATCTCATTAATTTTTGCATTGGGATAAGCGATAACCTGAAATAAGTTTTTACTCTTTCATTTATAATTCCAATTTAACTAAGTAATATACTTATTTCAAAGATTTCCATAGCTATATCATTTGCCTTCTCACTCTAGAAAACGGTTAAACTATCAGAATCAACCGAAACAGCAGCTAGTGCTGGAAATTATAGATTGGGTATGAGTGTTTTGGAAGGAATTCGACAGAGCAAGATCCTAACACCAAACAGAAGAAAACCTAAGCAGGGTAGGGCCAACTATCGAGTTCAAGGCCAGATTTTTCAAAAACGTTAATTAAGCAGTGCTGATTTCGAGTTTCCAGCTTTACAATGTCATAATATCGTTCTCTTGCTCGCTGGCTCCTATATGCACACACTGAGATAAGTCTAAGAGGGCTATACAAACACAAACAAACATTTCCATAGGCGAGGACTATCAAACATCCAACGGTCTAAATTTGAAGTGTGCATGGGATTTGTTCAGGAGACGAATGATGAATCATCTATATATCAACGGCTCCTTCGGAATCTGTTTTATAATCTCTTATATTACGTGTTTAGCCTCGAATAAACAGTAACACAAGAAAGAGTGAAAACAACAAGCTTAGAAAAATATAACAAAAAATTCCCTGGAAAAATACTGCGAAAATGAAAAAATATGAGAACTTACTGTTTCCAGAATCAAATCCAAAAACAAATCAAGAATAATCCACGAATAAAGTTTTTGCAGTGCTAATATTAAATTGTTCTAATGATTTCAAGTCCCGACGAAGAATCCAAGATGGAAGGCGATGACGTATATTGTAGCCGGTACTGTGTTGACGTTTACAGTTCTTTGTACAAACACAATAATTTATCATCCGGTCTTGGAATTCCAAACAAAAATTTTAATAAATGTCCCTGTTCAAGAATTCTTCATGAATACAATAATATTTCCAGAGAAACCAATGAATCCTCAAGAGTCCAAATAATTTGGAGAAAAATATCCAATAACTCAAAAACTCAAACTTCAATTTTGGTCACAGCAGAAAACAACTTAACATCAAGTGTTCAAAAGCCCTGGACTCTGATCTCTCTCTCTCTCTCTCTCTCTCTCTCTCTCTCTCTCTCTCAGCATTACTATTAATACTAAGTACTTCGCAATTTCGGAAATGCATAATTGCAAAATATATTGCGAAATAGAGTTTGAAGTGATCATGTTTACATGTAAAAGTCAGATAGCTCCTGCATGTCCTTGATAAGAACCAATTATTTCACTCCTATAAAACGTTGTTTACTTGACTCTCAGTCAAGGCCATGAACTATGTCAAAATAGAAACAATTGTTTATGTTATTAGGCATCTAAGGAAAACACAGGTCAAACTGAAATTTCTGGAAAAATATCAAATTCCTTGTAAATTCAATTACATTATATTAACATGAAAGAAAATAAAAATATTCCAAAACCCACATACAATGAAATCAAATCAAATGCAACTTAAATAAAATATAAATTGAATTAAATATATGTAACAAATCACAAACTGACCCTTTCTTTAGCTTTCGACAGCTTTGATCAACTATAATTCATTTAACTTCACTGTTTTCATAAGGTAGTTTTTTGATGTGGTAAACACGAATGCACTCTGTTCCCTCTCACTCACACACACAAATTATTCTTTTATGTAGGCATCTCTCTTGGTCAAATTCATTAAACTATAGACTATATTAGAAAAGCTAGGGAATAATTATTATTTTCTTTAACAGCCTATGATGTTTACGAGCAATGACAAATAGGAGATACAACGAAATGTTGAAACTGGAAACGAACGAGTAAAGAAATTAAACAAATCGAAATTAATGTTGCAGTTTAATACTATGTTGGGCTTTACTTTCAGCAATGGTTTTCACCTTTGATGATGTGACTATATCGGCCAATACTGATCATACAGCGATTGCACATCTAAGAGCAATGATGTCAATTAATTGCCGTCTCTTGATTGGCTTTAGGCCAATCAAATATTTTTTTCGCTATCGTTGCATATATTCGTGCAAATTAGGACAGGTCTAGAGCTATCTCTTTGATACACTTTTAAAAATAACTTTATTACTTTTCCACTATTATAAGGATTAACCGGTTTACTATTTTACCCTAATTGAAGTTTAAACTGAGGAAAAATGTACATGCTTAAGTTTAATCAGCTTCAGTTGGCAAGGCGTTGATCAATTCATAATTAAATGATCATCACAAAATCAATGGTGAAGTCTTTAATCAACTAACATGTAAAGAGAACGGCTTCATACTTATTCTCTTGTGTTAACTAAAATGTAATGACAAAATTTCAACCTATGTTAAGCATATGGACATTATATTTATTTCTCACTATCTCTCTATCCCTCACTCTCTCTCTCTCTCTCTCTCTCTCTCTCCCCCTCTATATATATATATATATATATATATATATATATATATATATATATATATATATACTATTATTTAAGGTGGGTCGTGGGCAGTTTTGTCGTCCTCAGACGGTTTCGTGGGCAGATAAAAGTTCGTGGGCAGATTTCCATCTGCCCACGAAGCACGTCGTCCTTTTCTGCACTCTTGCCACAAATATCAATAAAATAAATGCATATTTACGCTGCTGAATGTTAAATATTCGACAAATATTCATCTGCAAAATAAATAATTGCCTTTTTACCTATTTATTTCCATTTTTTCATTAATGAATTGAATTGAATGGCACAACTTGAGTTACCTCCCATTATGTACTAGTATATATTGCACCTTAAAAATAGATTGACCCGGAAGTAGTATGTTTCAAATTTACTGCCCATGATGACAGGGGTTCGTTACAAAGAAAATCAAGGGATGGGGTTCTAACCTGTAACAATATAATATGTTAATAGTGTTACAGGTTAGAACCCAAATCTGTTGATTTTCTTTGTAACGAGCCACTGTGACCGTGATTATTATTGTGAGAGATCAAAACTGCCCGGGAACCAGGATGTGGAGTGAATAATCTGCCAATGTCGCCAACAAGCACCATACATATATACTATTTATTTTGATATCTAAGAAGTTTTCAATAATGCTAATTAGCAACATTATAATGAGTGAGCTGTTATATGTCTTTCGAAATACCTCTATTCACTATTGCTGGTCTTGAGCCCAAACTAAGAGGATTGTGGCTGTCATTAGAAATGCAAGTGATACCATTTATTTAAATCCAGGCTTAGTAAGTTCATAACTTCACTTAAGTTCATATTATATGTTGCTGCATTTTCTTCTCTCAATCTACCATTAACAACGACAACAAAAGAAAAATGGTGTTTACTCAGAATTTGTTCCTATATTTATCAAAAAATTTGTTTTGGAACAGATATTTTGTTGGAAAAGCTGAAAGAATAAAATTGGGGGAAAATCATGATGGTATAATAATACAATTGTTTACTTATAATGAAAGAATACTGGATTTAGTGTACAACATCCTTGCAATAATTAAATGGCATTGTGAATATGCAGAACCCCAATTCTTTAATGTACATGTACTGTTTAAGGTACAAAACTGTTTTGCATACTTCATAACTTATTTCTCTAATAGTGCAAATAATAGGAGACAGAAGACATTTAGAAAGAATTAATTTGTCAAAATAAGTTAAATATCAAGATTAGTTTAATGGATGTTTGAAAATTTTCTATTAAAGTAAAATTGCCTATTTTTGAGAGAAAAATCCTAATAGTAATACACGTAATTTTATTTAAATTAGCAGTCATGTAGAGGATGCTGATTTATTTATGAAATATACCATAAACGTGTGTTTCATGTTCATTACTCCAAAGTAAAATACCCAAGAACCACCTCAGAAAATCAGTAATGACATATTCACGTAAAACACAAAACACAATTCTAAAAAAGTGATGGAGATGCAGTTATCAGCTGTGAGTCACATAGCTAACACATGTTGAGTAGCAGACTGGATGATTGGTATGGAACGAATTGTATTTGCCTTGTCAGAATAGTTGGTAAAGATTTTAAGAGGACTTCCTGGTTGGAAAAAAGTGAATTGGAGAAATGTATTATTTTTTTCATCGTTTGTGTCCTTGTTTCACTTCATTAATAATAATGATATGACTTTTGACAAATCTTTTTGTCCGAGTGACTCAATGCTGATAAGTGTAAAAAAATGTCGAGGCTGCGACAGATGTGTCCTCTGTAGAAATGGGTGTTTATTAAACTAGGTCAAAATTAGGTAGTGTAAAAATAGGAAGTGGAACAATACACAATATGGAAAACGCTCGCTGTGGAAGACATTGGGCGGACATACAGACACATCAAGATGTATTTAATAAGATTCATACACATATTATATACTGTTGTATAGCTCTCCTTGTATGCTTCAGATTTATACTATAAACATTGAAGTTTGTGATACCGAGACAAACGGCAATGGAAGATGAATGTATAAGGTTATGAAGATTGTTAAATTCACAAGCGATACAGAGTCAAATATACCAAAACTTTCATATTGCATTTTCTTACATTTCTACTATCACAGATCGATTTAGACTGATGCGAAACCTATCAATTTATATCAAATTTGTCAAAATCGGGATTTATTTACTATTGTTATGAGTTATTCACCTGTATGGAAAACGATCGTATAGGAAGATATTAGGCGAAATGACAGACAAAGGAAGATATACTTAATAAGATACATACACATACTATTTACAGTTGTACGGCTTTAATTATATGCTTTAGATATATAGCAATAGCATCGAAATATGTAGTACGATCGCAAAACGGCAATGGTAGATTCACGTAGCAAGGATATGCAGATCGGTAAAGTCGCACCCGCTATTCAGTAAAAAGAACAAAACCTTCTATTTTGCATTTTCACACATGTCTATTGGCACAGATCGATTTAGCATGATTAGAAACATATCAATTAAAATCAAATTTGTCATCTGATATCAAATGTGTCAAAACCGTTGTTTTTGCGATTGTTATGACTTATTCGCCCATATGAAAAACTTTCGTATAGGTCGGATCTAGGCGCACGGACAGACAAATAAAGACGTGCTTATTAAGATATATACACACATTTTATAATATTGTATAGTTTTAATTCTATTCTTCAGATCTCTAATATTAGCATCGAAGTATGTGCTACAATCACAAAACGGGAAGGGTGTATTAAAGTAGCAAGCATATGAAGATCGGTAAAGTCGCACCCGATATTCCGTAAAAAGTGGAACTTTTTTATTTTGTATTTTCACACACGTCTATTGGCACAAATCGATTTAGGCAGATGAGAACCTATATATTAATATGAAATTTGTCAAAAGCTGTGTTTGTTTACTATTGGTATAAATTATTCACCTATATGGAAACCGTTCGGATAGGAAGGCATCGGGTGCACAAACAGACATATGAAACCGTGCTTAATAAGATACATACACATATTATTTAATGTTGTACATCTTAAATTATATGCTTCAAATCTATAGTATTAGCATCCAAGTATGTGCTACTATCGCAAAACGGGAAGGGTAGATGCACATATCAAGGATATGAAGATCGGTAAAGTCGCAAGCAATAATGAGTCATAAATACCAACTTTTTTATTATTAATTTTCTCGACTTTTTTTATCACAGATCGATTTAAACTGATGAGAAACCTATACATTGATATTATATATGTCGAAATATATGGTTGTTTAAGATTGGTACAACTAATTTACCTATATGGAAAATCTTTGTGTTGGAAGGTATTTGGCGCACGGAAAGACAAATGAAGACGTACTTAATAATATATGTAAACATGTTATATGCTGTTGTTTAGCTTTAATTTTATGCATGAAATCAGTAGTATTAGCATCGAAGTATGTTGTAACCCCCCTCCCCTTAGTACGCTACTGCAAGCAGACTTTGTCAAATGCTAAGAGACACTAATTGCTCGAAAATTATAATTTAAAAAATATTTATGTATTTATGGACTCGTATATTATAACCTTATAATGCGCTTTCATTTTCCATCAGGTAGGTCTCCAGGTCGAGTTGTCATGAAAAACAGGAACCAGTATCGTACATTCTTTACTAAGCGACTTCTCCGATGGTGCAATGTGTCTATAGAGCGTCCGCCTCGGATGCGAGGGGTCGCGTATTCAAACCCCGGCCGAATCATACTAAAGACATAAAAGTGGTACTAGCAGCTGCCTCTTTTGGTGCCGATCATTAAGAGGTTAGTGTTCGGATTAGTCGGCCTGGTGTCAGGATAGTGTGACTGGGTGGGACAAGTTTGTCTTATGTCCGCTAAAATGCAAAAGCCTACTGAACCAAGTCGAACAGGTTACGTATTATACAACTTATTTTCGAGGTTTCAGCCCCCCCCCCCTTAAATGCGTACATATATTATCAGTATACCTCCATGCTCAAGCCTATGTATTTGGGTTACCCCACCCCACCCCTCTATGCGTACATACTAAATGGACGGCCCCTAACCATTCATGAGATGGTATTGATTCAAATTTACGAGTGCGATTGTGATGTACGCATTTCCCTACACAAACACGGGATGGTATTATTCAACCGTACATGTCCACAAAACTATATATATTTATAGATATATGTATACAACCATGGTACATCAATTAGGTATCTAATTACATAATGACAGTGTAGTGGTTAGCAAATTTGAGAAATATACTTTTTTATTCAGACACCATGCCAAAAGGAAAGAACTAACTTACAGTATACGCTGAACTAAATTAAATTTACTATTTTTGTTTCCAGCATGGTCGGAATATGTTTACATGTTTCATATTAGGAAACAATTTGCATTATGGCTAAGTATATCTAAGAAGGAAATAAGATGTTCTTACAAACTCTTATTTTGTTGGTGTATTGGTTACCTCTCAACATATGAACCATTCTTTGCCATCTCACGATTATAATCCGTATGTACTTAAGCGTTGTCTCATTTGTAGTGTTAATTTTTAAATGTATACTTTGCTTGTAAAATGATCCCACTTTATATAAATGTACAAACACCGCAATCGTGATGTGCTTACAGGAATACATTCTTCTGAGTTATTCAGTATAATTTGTAAAACGATATGGACTGGTTGATAAAAGTGACTGTTTTCTTTACTTTGGTTTGTCGCAATATTTTTCTAACACAGTACTAATATACACTGGTCACACATGACGCCCCAAAGAAGCAGTTGTAGTTAATTCTTTTTTACCTGTAGTAATGGGATTTTTACAATATATGGCTGTGGCAGATGTACGTCGATTATCAGACAATGGAGGGCTTTTGCACTATTCGCTTATTTCCCTACTTCGAGTGCGGACTGATTGACCGTTAAGCAAAATCTCAATTAATCTCTGCGATTTATGTGCAACGTACGATATTGTCCCCAGTGTTTATTTAATTCCATCATCGTTTAACAAAACTTCTTTTCTTATCCTCTCTAAATCAACTTTTGTTGACCAAAGACAATACATTTTATAAGCAAGGCAGAACGCAAAATCACATTACCCATCCACGAGTACAATGAAAATATGTAAACAAAAATAGTTAATAAAATTCCAAGGTATGTATAATATTGTAATATATTTTGGAGTATGCGCATTTGTTTACCGCTCTCCATTTTAAGGATTCCTTATATACTTGCTTGAATATGGGAAGTCGGTGCTGGGATTATAGTCTTTAGACCAAAATAATTAGCCAATTACAAGGGGCAAACGTTACGGAGTGAAGTGTAAGTGAGTTTCAAGATGACATGGTTTACTTTTGGTGAATTCAGGTAAGAGCCGCATGAGTATCCCTGTCACTCAGTAGTCCCTATTCAAATCTAATTGCGTGAATTGATCGTGTGACTCCAGGTGCAGTATTTATGACTGGAGATTGGTAAATTATACAATGGAATCAACAGAAAAGGACTGTTCCGCCGTCGGCGGGCGCCATTTATTGTTGCTGTGGTGGTAAATATGTTACAAAGTTACAGGCGAAATGAAGCTAAAAATCATGATTTAAAAGGCCTAAGGTGGCGTAGTAAAAACGGTTCCCTGTATTAGGTTGTTGAGTTGTATAGTTTCACGGCGTGAAATACTGGCGGTAAGTTACGGAAAGTTAACGAAGAGAAGCTTTGCAATTGTGACATTGACATACAATTGGGAAGTTGGGATTTGTGGTCATGTATTAATTAGAGTAACATTACTGATAGATTGGACGCGTTGGACTTTCCAGTTTGCAGAAGTAGTTGTACAGGATTCCTTTGAATCGGGGAAACCTATGACTCGTAGCGGGATTCGCGCAAGGGCTTGACATCGCTCGGTCAAGAAACCCATTTGGTTGATACAATATTTCTTGCGTGAGCATAATGCAAATATGTATACTGGCTTGCACTGTTTTCAGCTATGATGTACGATGTTAAGATCTCAGTCGGTCAGGATATTCTTTAACAACGGTATCTTTTATCCTAACACGTCTTTCAATACGGTATCATTTACCCCTTGCAATAAAGTATATCAGTTGGAGGTTGAGGATGAACTAATCGATATTGAATTTCTCTAAGTACTGTTTGGTCAATGTTCGGATCTCATTATCTTGTTATTGCAAAAAATATATATTGGTTATAATCAATTACACCTTTAGTTTTATGATTATTTAGACATTCTATATAAATCCAGCATGGTATCAGTTAATATTTCGACGATATTGTTATATGTGACCAGTACATTTGAACATGTATGATTATAAACAGTAAAATTAGGCATTTAAACTGTAGGAAAAAAAATTCTACTGAAAAATGTTTCATCAGCATAAAAAACTAAGGATTGTCAAATCCGAGACTAGCAATATTTTATAGTACCTATATTTGCTCTTTTCAGGCCAAGTTCTCACGTAATGGCTTGTTTTAGTAGATTGCTTGTTTTTGTGTGGTTTTTTTTTTTTGGTGCTCCCACACAAAATGCGCATGCGCGGAATTTATTTTCCGTTGCCATGACGTATAAAAGTTACCGGCCATGCACCAACATTTTTCTTTATACATCAGATTTGCATAACATGATTAAAAGTAGTTATACTTGAACAAAAAGAACCAAAAAAAACCTATAAAGTGTACAGAAAAAATAATTTAATTTCTCGAAATAAAAGTATACATCACTGTTACTTAGATACGATTTTCCACCTATAGAGGACGCCAGCAGGAAATGACGTACATTTATCCCCACAAGACGAAGTACGGGGGGGGGGGGGCCGGCACCAGACAGACCCCCCACCCCACTTTTCCAAAAAATTATAGTGTTTTATGTGTATTTATCCCCCCCCCCCCATGTGTTGTATGTTTTATATTATGCAAAAGAATTTAGGTCAAAAAAATTTAATTCTCCTTTTTAACGGGGTATTTCTTTTAAAACCTAGTTTTATCTATAGGGTTGTTTTTCCGAATAGGTTTCCATCTTTCCATCACCTGACTTGAAATCCCTTCCCTATACTCTTGGTTGACCTTGGCTAGAGGTCGCCTATATCCCGTGTGTGCTATATATATATATGCTATAGTTTGTGTATGCTATATTTTGCTTCCATGTTGGGATAGCCTTTATTTTTTCCCAAATCTCCCCAGTAATCTTAGGACCTTATAATCGGATCAAGAAAAGGTTTATTTTTATTTATTTAATATATTTTTGAATTTTGGCTAAGTAACGGTGTATTATAATTTAATTAAGAAAAAAAAAAACTTAATGTGTTCTGTGTGCAAATATATTGTGTCATTATTCACATATTGGATTTGTAAATTGAAATCCGCTGTACTCGAGTTGGAGTCCATACACTTTTTTATTTGCTTGTATTTCTCCCACCTAGAGTTAGGCCGTCTCAAATTATTTATTGGATTTCTGCCAAAGTCTCTAAAAATGGTTGTTCTTCCCACACACACACACACACACACACATACACACACACAGTGGGGATTTACCGTGCAGTGCGAGAGCTGCACATTTTGAGCAAATAGAATTAGAAGAGAGACTTATTAGATCCTTTGTTTTCGTGTATGTATGTAAAGTTTCCTATATGAGGTGTTTTTCCCGACTCTTTCCTAGCCCCATGACGTCATTATCTCGTACTTTTCCCATATAGTTTCTCTGTCCCGATAATTAGGATTTGTGATAGTTTACGTAATATAATTAAAGTCTATTTAATTATTTAATTTTAATTGTAATGAATAATAAAAAGAAACTGAAGCTGTTTAGGAAAATTTATAAGAAATTAAAAGGGTGGCGGCTACAGCAGATTCCAATCCGGGGTGGGGGTATGAGGGCAAGGGTTCACTTTGTGATTGTCCCCTTTAATGGGAGATTATCCATTGCCCCATCTCCCTCCCCTTCTTTTCACCCTTTGCAGCCCCGTCCCTCCCATTCACAAATCTTCCTAGAAGTTCTTTTTGCTAATTAATTTGAAAGGATTACAAAAAAATTTGCCTATTCATTTTTTTTATGTTTATGACTTGGTCACACGCCATCATGGTTTTAGTTATGTTATCTGTTATTTTTCCTATTAAAGTTTTGTTAAAGTTGCCGTCTTGATATAAAACTTGGTTTCTTCTGTATTTTTATTTCTTGGATATCTCCATAATTAATTGTATCCTGTCTTGTTTCCTAAACTCGCACTGTGCCATCGCATGATATTTTATGAAGTTCGCACATTTGCACATGAGATATTTTACATGTATGCATATGTCGTGTAGATATTTGAATATCAAGCTTTGTATTTTTGGAGAGCCGATGTTGGTCCAGTACCTCCAAGGTCTGTCCCAATTAACCGAGATATTTCCTCCTCTACTTTATTTTTAATTTTAGAGGTTAAATTTTCCCTTATCCAATTATATGTTTCCTTAGTTTCAATTCCCCAAAGTTCCTCATTTTCCCTATATTTACATAAAAGTTCCTTTATACTTCTAAAGGTCCTTGTTGTTTCTAGTCTTTTTACCAGTTTATTATTTTTGTAGATGTCACTTATGTTTTTCATGCTAAAACCAAACCAGTAAATGTATAAAGCTTCCTAAGGGGTTTTGGGTTGGATATTTGCTTCTTTTACATTATAAATTAAATACTAGGGAGGAGGCCTAACTCGAATCGGGAGAAACACAAATAAATAAAGAAAGAAAGTGCGGACCCTGACTCGAATACAGCCTACCTCATTTTGAAAATAGACTTTAATGTGAGAAACGCCACACCATAGTCAATCACATAAAACAAAAGGTTTTATTTTAATTTCAAATGGTAGTATACCGTTCATCTCGCCGGAATTCTAAATTGCAAATTAATTCAAAAGCAACTAAATTTATACCAGGACAAACAAATAAATTTGAAAAGTCCATAGAAAAATATATATTAAGACAACAGAGACAAATTTGACATAGTATTGCTGTCCCTACACACAGACTATATAGCATACACACACCATAGCATTGATATACATAGCATACACGGAACATAGAAAATTCTTGACAAAGATCACTAAAAATCAAGGATATGAAATCTGAAAATGGGAATAAGACCCATGTTTCAGACTACTACCCTTTAGAAAACACTAGGACTAATTATAAACTAAAAGTTTGATCAAAATTCCTTTTTTAAAGTTTAAACAAGCACACACATCTTGGGGTATACAAGAGTACATGAAAACATTTTTTGTTGGGGGGGGTCATCTGTCTGGTTCCCCCCCATGATACTTTCGTAACTCATACTAGCGAAAGATTATCATTTGCACTCACATTGTATGTTCTTTAAAATAATGATTTTTTTTTATTTGCGAGATATCGTCGTATAGTTAACCTGGATACAATATAATCTTGGTCCGCTTACACCTTGAAACTTATCATGCGTGAATGGCAGGCGCCTTCAAGCAATCTGGTGATATTTTCGTCTCTTTCGCGATATTTTTTTTATCTGACATTAGCGATACACACACAGTAAGGATGCATACGCATGCCGGCATCCGCTACATTTACGGAGTTCGTTGATATATTTTGTTCTGTAAATTTCGCATGATGAAAAAAGAAGAAATACATTATAACAATGCAAGGTTAGTTTCTTTTATTTTATTTTCAATCAAGTGTTTGTTTATTGTACCGTGCCGGGGCGGGGTGGGATGGGGGGGGGGCACAAATTCAACACAAAATTAGTTCCTTTCTTATCTGCATGGAATAATGGAGCAAATATGATTGACGATATTGACTAGTAATAACAAGCTTTCAATTTACGCGCGCACACACGAAGACAACTTGAAAAATAGAAACAAACAATAAAATTAACTGGTAACTTCGCACTTGCTCAAGGCTTTGTAGTTACAATGGGGGGGTCTGTGCTATTATCTGGTTAGGCATGACTATTTCGCAGAAATACAAACAAATCTTTTGAGATGAGCATAAAATACAATTATTTCTTTTCCTCCATACATTTACGATGCTCTCAAAGGACCCACATATTTAGGTAAAAGTATGACCGTTACAAGGCGTTACCGAGTTGAAAATATGCCGAGTAAACTTACGAATTACGCCACGTACAATGTATAAACAACACTTGGCAACTTTTAATGATAAAATATGGTGTTTTTATTTATTTACTTATTTATTTAGTTATCAGAACTCTTTCAGAATAACAATGTAACTGCCGATTATACAGCTCGCCTCTAAGAAGATTTTCGTAGTTTCCAACTGCCATGCATAAAATAAGTTTATGCCAAAGTGATCGTGACCTACAAAATGTTGGCCATTGTCACAGGGCATAAAATTCATAAAACAATAAAGAACATTCCTTTTTGTTCTACCAAAGCAGCGGAACCATAATGAGTTGATAAAACACAAGGATATTTGTTGTTATTTTGCAAACCATTGCTAATAAAATCAGCTTCAGAAACTATTATTATTGTCCGCCCTAGAGGAAAGATTTTACAAGGTGGAAATCACTGACTGTCAGTATCCCTGGAATGACAACCAGTATGACAACTATAACTAGTTTGTGCATCAGTAAATAATCTTGAGTAGCCACTGCACCTGAAATGCGTGCAGTCCATTCATCGAATACCTCCTATTCATTCATTGCATAATACACATTTTACTTACTAAGAATACCCTATCACAGTATAAATGTTTAGTCATAAATCGGGAAAGTTTACAACTGTATATGCATATTTATTTCTATTTTAACCGTACTGTCATAAAGGTACTTCTGTGGAGGCTAGTGTGTATATGTCATGATGAAAGCTTATGTCATTAATAGTTTTCTTTCTTTGCTCTTTACAAAAAATCAAAATAATAAGACTTTCGTTCATCTTTTGTTAGATTTCATATTTTCTTGAGAATTTTTTTAAAAAATGTATCTGGAAAGTAAACATAAAAAATACGATAATTTAAAAAATGAAATTTGGGTCTCCATCTAAAGAATTTATATATTCTTAGTTACTACTCAGTAAGTTTTAATTATTCATAAATGATTGTAAGATAAATTAGTTTTACAATGTAAAAGTGCGAGTTTGCTCCATTTACAGAAGGGTTTACTTGCTATTCTCTTTGTATAATTCTCCCAGCTTTAAACTACAGATACAGAACATTACATAAGACAGCGAATTTCAGTCTTAACCTAAAGCTCGAGGCTGGAGAAGAGGTCACTAAATTACCGTTTCCATAGTTACACACTGGTCAGATAGAGCAGTCTCCCGCAGGTATCATTCCCTATAGATGAATTAGAGGCCAAGTAAACTGCCTTCATTTCATGAGCTATACTAGTGTAGTATAGATGAAATAAGTTTTAAATTGCAAAAGTTGTCTCTTTTGTAACCAAAGTGCAAATCAATAAAGAAATATAATGACATGTAAAATTACATCAACAGCAATGAAGGATCTTTTCACGAGAGTCGCAAAAGATTGAAACTATTTAACGAATTTCATAAATTTCATTTTAAATAATCTTAAATGTAAGATTATGTTATGTGTATCACATGACAGAAATGATATTCAATAAAAAGCATAAAAATAGGTTACATAATTGACTTTAAATTACATTCGTCATTACACCTTCAATTCATATGTCGTCATGCCGGCATTTGCTGAGTTATTGGGTGTTATTAAACGTATCATATAGTTACGTATGATACTGGAAAATATCATATGGGTATATTAATCTTAAGAGGAGCAACATTGGCTCAGTGGTTAGCGTCTCAGACCTGCGACCGAAAGGATGCAGGTTCAACCCCTGCCATCGGATCAAATCCTCGACCTTATTGGAAAATTATGAGATAACAAGTACATTCTACAAAGACATGGAACCTATTACCTTCACTGAAACGTACGAAATGATCATCTAAATTTGCAACAAGTGATCAGGAGAAGTGCGACTTGTTGAACTCGGAAGTTTGATATGTTACACGTTTAAAAATTTATGATAAACAGTTACCGCATTTTGAAGTTAGAAATGAAACTTTTATTTCTGCCATCATTATATATAAACAAGAAATTATAGATGTAGTAACTAGTCTTGACCTAAACAAAACCGCTGGAACCAATCCAATAAGTAATAAACTTGTACAAGTATAGTTGAAGAAATGTATGTTCCATTGCAAATACATTTAAATAAATCACTCCCAGCCAGCGTGTTCCTAACACAGTGCAAGCTAGCGTATGACATACCGATGTATAAGAAAGGAGATAAAACACTACCGTCTAAATGCAGACTAATTGTTGACTTCAGCTAAATTATATACACTATTCATAAGTCCAACCTTAGAATATACTTCTGGAGTCTGGGATAATTGTTCTATTGAAGATTCGGAAAGATCAGAATAAAGGGGGGAAAATCAGATGGAAGATGCACGGATCGTTCCAGATCTATACCCATTAATTCTTCTAGATAGTCTCTTTATGCGGAAACTGCTTGGTTTGCACAACGAAGGAAAAGGAAGAGATTATACATTATGTATTCGATTATAAATACTCAAGTACCTAACTATTTAAACGAACTTCTTTCACAAAGGAGATATGAGGCATCTAATTATCGTCTACGTTACTCTCAAAGTATCACACCAATCTCAACCAAACTTTATATTTTCACACGTCCTTTTACCATATACGATTCGTCTTTAGAACTCTCTGCCTGATGATATCCGAAATCCTCCAAATCTTTCTATTTTTAAGAAACGTTTCTCTAATTTAACTAACGTGTCATCACACAAGCAGAAAGACATCTTATTGTAGGTGAGTAGTCACGTCACTTTTCAATGATAAATCTAGACTTAACCAAGAAGTGTATTGAAAGGTAGAGCGAAAGAGCTGGGATCTTTGGCATTAGGTAAGGGGCAATAGACAAAGTGTTCAACTTCTTCATTATCATAAGCACATGCACACGTGAAAGAGTTAACTAAATTCACCATGTAAAGGTCGGATTTCAGGAGACTACCTGCTTGTCTAAGTTTAGTATGTAGGATATTAAGGTGACATTTGTCAGTAGCGTAATTTTAGCGTGATGACCCGTTAGTTGAATTAGAAAAACGTTTCTTAAAAACAGAAAGATTTGGAGGATGAGAAACCTATAAACTGATATCAAATGTGTTAACATCGGTGGTTCTTTACAATTGGCATGACTTATTTGGTTATATATAAACCATCAAAAAACGGCAAGGGTAGAAGCGGGTAGCAAAGATATGAAGATCGGTAAGTCGCAAGCAATACCGAGACAAAAAAGGCAACTTTCAAGGTAGCATTTTCATACATTTATATTGACACGGGTCGTTTTAGACTAATGAGAAACCAATAACTGGATATCAAATAGGTCCAAATCTTTGTAGCTTTTTTTACGATTAACATGACATATTTAGCCTTATAGAAAACGATCATGTTGCAAGGATATAGGCGCACGGACAGAGAAATGAAGATGTATTTAATAAGATACATACACATAATTTTTACTGTTTTATTGCTTAAGTATATGCTTCATATCACTAGTATCAGCATCGAGGTATGTGATACCATCGCAAAACAGCAATACTAGAGGCACGTAACAAGGATATGAAGATTGGTAATGGTAAAGTCGCAAAGGATACTGGGTAAAATATATAAACTTTTCTAGGTTGCATTTTCACACATTTCTGTAGGCATAGATCAATTTAGACTGATGAGAAACCTACCAAATAATACCAGATTTGTCAAAATCTGTGTGTGCTTACGATTGGTATGACTTATTCGACTCTAAGATAAACGTTCGTGTTGTAAAGATCTAGGAGCACTAACATTCAAATGATTATCATCGAATTATATGGTACCATCTCAAAGTGGCAAGGGTAGAGGCACGTAGGTAGAATATAGAATATGATGATCCGTTGATGATCCGTAATATCGCAAGCGACACCAAGTAAAAATATCAACTTTTTTACTTGCATTTTCACACATTTATATATTTCACAGATCAATTTAGACTGATGAGAAACCTATCAATTGATATCAAATTCGTCTAAATCGCGTTTTTAAAAAATTACTAATGTTATAACTTATTTGCCTATATGGAAAACGCTCATTGAGGAAGACATTGAGCGGACATACAGACACACAAAGATGTACTTTATAAGATGCATACACATATTATATATTGTTGTATAGCTTTCCTTATATGTTTGAGATCTATAATATTAAAATTGAAATATGTGGTACCGTGGCAAGCTGCAATGGTAGAGGCACGTATCAAGGATATGAAGATCGTTAAAGTCGCAACCGATATCGAGTCAAAAATACAAACTATTTTATTTTCATTTTCACACATTTCTGTTGGCACAGATCGATTTAGACTGACGAGAAACCTAACAATTGATATCAAATTTTGCTAAATCGGTGTTTATTACTATTGTAATGACTTATTCACCTGTTTGTTAAACGATCGTATAGAAGACATTAGGAGAAAAGACAGACAAATGAAGACGTACTTAATAAGACACACACACATATTATTTACTGTTGTACAGCTTTAATTATATTCTTCAAATTTATAGTATTAGCATCGAAATATGTGGTACAATCGCAAAACGGCAATGGTAGTTTCACGTACCAAGGATATGAAGATCGGTAATGTCGCACCCGATATTCAGTAAAAAGAACAATCTTTTTTATTTTGCATTTTCACACATGTCTATTGGCAGAGATCGACTTAGAATCATGAGAAACGTATCAATTAATATCAAACTTGTCAACATCGTTGGTTGTTTGCGATTGGTATGACTTATTCGCCTATATGGAAAATATTCGGTTAGGAAGGCACTAAACGCAAGGACGTACAAATGAAGACGTACTTCATAAGACGCATACACATTATTTACCGTTGAACAGCTTTTATTATATGTGTCAGGTTTATAGAATTAGCATCGAAAACATGTGATACGATCGCAAAACGGGAATGGCAGATGGACTTAGCAAGGATACGATGATCGGTAACGTTGCAAGGGATACTGAGTGAAAAATACCAACTTTTCTATTTTGCATTTTCACCCATTTATATTGGCACAGATCTATTTAGACTGATAAAAATTTATCAACTGATATCAAACGTGTCAAAGTCGTTCTTTGCGATTGGTATGACTTATTCGCCCATATGGAAAACTTTCGTATAGGTCAGATGTAGGCACACGGAAAGACAGATAAAGACGTGCTTAATAAGATACATGCACATATTTTATAATTATGTACAGCTTTAATTCTATGCTTCAGATCTATAGTATTAGCATGGAAGTATGTGCTACCATCGCAGAACGGGAACGGTATATGAACGTAGCAAGGATATGAAGATCAGTAAAATCGAACCCAATATTCAGTAAAAAGTACACTTTTTTGTATTCTGCATGTTCACACATGTCTGTTGGCACAGATCGAGTTAGACAGATGAGAAACCTATATATTAATATGAAATTTGTCAAAATCGGTGTTTATTTACTATTGGTATGACTTATTCGTGTATATCGAAACCGTTCGTAGAGGAAGGCATTGGGCGCACGAACATACATTATGAAGACGTACTTAATAAGAAGATACATAAACATATTATTTACTGTTGTACAGCTTTAATTATATGCTTCAAATCTATAGTATTAGCATCCAAGTAGGTGCTACCATCCCTAAACGGGAAGGATGGAAGCATCAAGGATACGAAGATCGGTAAAGTCGCAAGCGACAATGAGTCACAAATAGCAACTTTTTTATTATTCATTTTCACACATTTTTTTTTTTTTTTTTTTTTTTTTTTTTTTTGTTGCACAGATCGATTTAAACTGATGAGAAACCTATAAATTGATATCATATATGTCGAAATCGGTGGTTGTTTACGATTGGTACAACTTATTTACCTATATGGAACATGTTCGTGTAGGAAGGCATTTTGGCGCACGGAAAGACAAATGAAGACGTATTTAATAAGATATATAAACATGTTATGCTGTTGTTTAGTTTTAATTTTATGCTTCAAATCAGTAGTCAGCATCGAAGTATGTTGTAAACTCCCCCTCCCCTTAGTATGCAACTGCAAGCACACTTTGTCAAATGCTAAAAGGCACTAACTTTCTTGAAAATTATAATAATCAAAAAAATTCCGGATTCGTATATTATAACGTTATAATGCGCTTTCATTTTCCGTCAGGTAGGTCTCCAGGTCGAGTTGTTATGAACAACAGGAAACAGTATCGTACATTCTTTGCTAAGCGATCGCTCAGGTGGTGCAGTGTCTGTACAGAGCGTCCGCCTTGGATGCGAGAGGTCGCGTATTCAAACCCCTGCCGAATCATACTAAAGACATAAAAATGCTACTGGCAGCTGCCTCTTTTGGCGCCCATCATTAAGATATTGGTGTGAGGATAATGTGATTGGGTGGGACAAAATGCTGTATGTTTGTGGCATGATGCCACATTGCTAGACATCATTATAAACTGTCACAATGCAGACATGGTAGCGATATGATTGCATTTTTTTTTTTAAAGCTACGTTAAAAATTACACACACACACACACACACACACTTTGCTTGGTTATTTGCTATTTGAAGAGATGGAATATTGTTCATATTTCAACCGCTTTTTATTAATGATCATCGATGTGACCAACATATACGATAATAATACTCCCGATGATGATGATGATGGTTGTTGTTCTGATTTCTGTATTACTATTGCTCCATGGGTATATTATATATCGAACTTGAAAACAGAAGCACTACCAGCAATAAAGCAGCTTTGAAAACAAATCGCACTTAATCGATATCAATATATATTGACATCAAAATGAACGTCAAATGCTCTGTGCAACTGTATCGAAATGAACTATTACATGCTGGGTTTTTTTTCTTTTTTTTTTTTTGGACAGTTTTAGACCGAAAAAAGTAGTACTTCAAGGCCCTGTCTATGGTATAAATATGTTCATGTACACTTTTCCATTGTAACTTTAATGTATAGACTGCAAATACGATGAAGCACAAATCGAGGACGTCGAGTGTTAGCATTGGAACAATGTTACTACTTCGGTCGAGAAGGATAACGACCTATATATGTATTCCTGCCCACTACCATGTAGGATGTATCAAACTGTATATTACTCAAGCGCTCTTTGTCGAGCGTGCTGGTGTGTGTGTACAAAAAAAAATGGAATATAATAACTTTAACTGAAATATATACAATTAAATTCTATATAAAAGTGATGCGGCACCTGGGAGTAAAGCAAAAATGGAAGAAACAAATTTCCGGATCGCTACTATCAACAGCAATGGGATAGACAAAGCGAAAGCAGACAAAGTAGCCAAAGAAACAAACTTTGATGTAATAATGATACAAGAAACACACTATAGAATTAAACCAGAGTTCAAAATTTTAGTAGAAGACAAACTTAACGCAATAAAGATATGCAACAATTTTGCAAATAATGATATTAGAGTTGGTTGCAACAATAATATTTTTAAAAAGCTGGGAAAGGTTTGAGGAGGGGGGAATTTTTTAAGGGACGGTTGCTACGTGTTAAAATGTTTAATTGGCATATTATAAATGTGTACATGCCAGCTAATAGAAATAAGAAACTAATTTTAAAGAAAACTTATATACCTACCTACAACAATATTCGATGGAAAATCTAATCATAGGGGGAGATTTCAACTGGGTAACTATAAATTAAACCAGTCTAGCAGGATTGATAAATTTTACGGAAATTTTTATGATCCATTAATATATATTAATACTGCAATAACCAACCAAAAGCTATCAGACCATTTCATGCTCACTATTGACCTAAAAATGAAAAAAATAGAAAAATGTGGGCCAGGACTATGGAAACTAAATAATAAGATTTTAAATGACAAAGAATATGTCGAAATAATAATTAAAAAAAGAAATTGAAACCGTCAAAAATGAAGAAAATATTAATATAATAATTGATTGGGATGTTTTAAAAAACAAAATAAAAGGAATAAATATTCATTACTCAAATAGAGGGCGGAAAAACCCCAGAAAAAAAAGACAAACACGAACTCAAATTAGAACTAAGCAAAACAACAAACGACGATGGAGAAAGAAAAAAAGAACGATTGACAGACAAAATTAAAATCGTTGAAGAAGACGAAAATCAGGGGAGAATAATAAGGGCGGGAAAATTTACAGAGATCTACAACGAGGCAAAAAACGTATATAAGCGAGAAGAATTTAGAAAAGGGGGTGATACAATTTTAAACAATATCAAAATAAACAATGTAACCCATACTGTAAAAGAAGATATCCTAAATAATATTTCCAAATATTATAAAGAACTATACACCACACACCACACAGAACATATACTTCAGCACAATCGACAGCTACTTAAAAAATGTCGACTGTGAGATGACATCAGCAGTACATAGAGACCAATGTGATGATGTCATCTCAGATGAAGAAATCACAAAAAGTATATCAACACTCACAAAAGTCACCAGTGAAAGATGGACTCATCGTGGAATTCTACCAAAAGTTCCACGGTGAACTGACGCCGATCTTAAACGCTTTGTATAATAATATAGTTTTAAGTAAAAATAAAATGACTAAATCTATGAGGGAGGGAGTTATCACAATTATATACAAAGGGAAAGGGAATAGAGACGAGATTAAAAACTGGAGGCCTATATCACTTTTAAACACGGACTATAAGATTTTAAGTAGGATTTTAACAAATACAGTAAAGGGTAGGATAAACAAGATAATTAACGTATATCAAACTTGTGGGGGAGGGATATACAAAACAATATTTTAAACATTAAAACTATAATTAACTACATAAATGAAACTGGTATGATGAGTGCTATGGTACTCTTCGACCAGGAGAAAGCTTTCGACTGATTTGAACAAAACTGTATAAAGAATGTTTTTAAAAAATTTGGTTTCGGACCCAATTTCCAAAATGGACCAAAATCCTACACACTGGGATAATTAAACGGGGAATGCACGAAAGAATTTGAAATACAACGATCAGTGATACAAGGATGTCCACTATCAATGCTAGAATACGTAATGGCAATATAAATCCTACGTCACACGATAAGAAACAACCCAGATATACAAGCAGGGGCGTATTAACCATTAAGCAGACTAAGCACGTGCATAGGACACCAGGGCCAAAGGGGGCACCACAAAGTTGAGAAAAGGGTGAAAAGAAAGAAAGAAAAAAGAATGAAGATTTGTAAGAAAAACTGATACAACTAGTGCAAATTGATCATGATGTTCTGTTTCTTGATCATGGTACACCCTAGGGTTATCTTCTCAGGTGTACGTGGAAAAGAGGGGGGCACCAAGATTTGTCAGTGCTTAGGGCACCAGTGAGCCTTAATCCGCCCCTGATTATACAAGGCATACAAATACCAAACCTAAAAAAAGAATTAAAAAATGCTCTAACGTGCATATGATTGCAACATCTTTATAAGAGAGGGGAAATGCTATAAGCGTCGGGTTCCAAAATAAACCACAACAAGCACGAAATCTTAAAAATAGTTAACTGGAGGGGCAACCACCCTGAATTATCGCCCCCCCCCCCCCCCACACACACACACACACTTACTGAGAGACACTGTAAAGGCTCTAGGGGTTTACTTTGGTAATAAAAAAAAGAAGCTGTAGAAAATTATGAACATATTATCAATAAAATAAGAGAAAATGTGAAAATCTGGCCATGGCGCCATTACCTATCATGGAGCGGGCCCAAGTGGCCAAGACTTATTTATACTCAAATATTAACTACATAATTAAATCCATAGATATGGATAATACAATTTTAAACAAAACAGACAACGAAATAATAGATTATATATGGAATCATAAAATGCATCATGTAAAAAAGAGACATTATATAGGGCCAAAAGTAGAGGGGGCTTGGGGTTGCCGAGCCCTCTACTACTATAATTAACTAACATAATCAATAGATTAAAAAAAAAATGCACTCAGACCCGGCTACAGCGTGAGAAGCACCGTACATCTACTGGTTCGGCTTCACCTTGAGAAACCGACCAGAGATATACAAAAATAACAAATTAATATAAAAAAATCGAAGTGCCACGCAAACATATGAGAACTAATTTTAAAATAGAGAGACAAAACAGATTTATGCGAAATTTAATAAGTAAAAGTCACGCTTGGATTAGGGAGGAGGTAACCAAAAATATAAAATGTAGAGTAGAGCAGGACAACTGAGGGGGTAAATTGGACAAAAAATTGGAAAAATTGGGGAAAATAAGATCTGTCAAAACACAAAGTATAATTTTTAAATACCTGCACAACACCTGGCTAACAGGCGAAGAAACAATCAAACATCGTATGCTGAGGATAATGTCGAAATGCCCTTTATGTAAAACAGCGAACTTCACCAAACTACATACGATTGTCCAATGTGATAAAACTAAACATAATAGGATAAAGTTAATAATGAAAATTTGCAAAAAATATAAGTATAACAAAAATAACATTTTATTCATAGATTTAGACTACGAAAACAAAATCGTTCTAAAATGTATAGACTATATAGTAACTACGATGATATCCTGTGGACAGGTGATAAAGATTTTTAAATAAGATACGTGGTAAAAATAAGAATATTAACCACAACAAGAACTCAATACGTCTTACGACGAATAGATACTTACCGTCAGGTTGATATAACGCAATTGATGTTGGAATTGGGGGAGAGAGGGGAGGGAGGAATAGGTATTACAGACCGAAGGGTCGCGTAGCGCAATTGCGAGCTGATGCCATACCCATACCCCCTCCTCGCACCCCACAACAGCCATATTTCAAAGAAAATTTCAAATTCTATTTCAAATATTTCAAAGAAACTCATATAACTTTTTTTTTAAAAGAGAAAAGGGAAGAAAGGAAGAAAGAAAAAAATAAAAGAATTTTGTAATTTAATTTTTTTTCTTCTTTCTCTGAAAGAAAATTCTAAAGACATATATATGAAGGGATACAGGGAAAATATAAGGGGGAAGTAAATGGCGATGACATCATGGGGCTAAGTCACAGGGCTCAGTGAAGTGCACAGGCCCATCATGAGTCTTTGAAAACACCCAATGTAGAACATAAACAGACAAAATAAAGACACAAATACATACTGTATAACACTTAGTTTAAAACCCTACTAACTTCTCCCGCACTGCATGGTTGACCACTATAGAATAATGTGGTCTCATAAATACGTTTGGATCTTTCAATAAAGCATAATCAGATAAACTAAATAAAGGAGGCCTAACGCGACCCAGGAAAAACACATAGAGAATAAAGAAGCGTGAACCTTGGATCGAGCGTAACCTACCTATCAACATCTTTAAAGACTATTATGAGGAACGACACATATTATCACTCGAATAATAAAATAGGAAATTATTTTTTTTAAACAAAATCTAAATAGTACACCATTCCATCGTCAAAATTAGAAAACCATAAAACAAATTAAAAGATACAATATAACATCATAAAGGAAGAAATACAACTGGGAAAGATATTTGATCTATACTTGCTGTCTCAAACATAAAGAAAATATAGCATACACACAATATAACACCATTACATATAGCAAACACTGAGACCTAGGCGACATATAGCAAAGGTTACAAAACATTTCAAGGGAAGGAACTTCGAGCAAGGTGAGGGAAACCAGACTCGGACGAACAACCCTTTAGATAACACTATGGAAACATAAATACCCCATCAAAAATTCTAAAAACTAAATTTTTTATATAAAATTTTGTTTTAATAAAACGTAGAACACATCTGAGGGGGAAATACACAAATATAAAATACTTTTTATTTTTTTTTGGAAATGGGGGCATCTGTCCGTTGCCCCCACCCCACTCCCAAAAAAGTGTGTGTGTGTGTGTTATTATACCCATTACATTACTTGCAAAATATATATGGTGCTGACATTTTCGGCAAGAGGGAGACCTACCGATATTCTGCATATAATTATTTTAATGTTTTTCAGAGCGAGAGTATTGGGGCCTGATCTGTTCAATATATTTCTCAACTGATACAGCAGGCATAATCAGAGGCGTAGCTGGGGGGGGGGGGGGAGGGGAGTACATATGTCCCCAGGCGCCAAGGTACAGGGGCGCCAAAATGAGGCTTACAACGTTACATTATAATAAGTAAACAAGGGTAATATTCAAAAATGTGATTAAACGGGGAGGGGGCTGGGGCGCCAATTTTATAGTTCGTCCCCGGGCGCAAAATATCATAGCTACGCCTCTGGGTATAATAGAGACACCCACCCCCCCCCCGAGTTTGCCACAGAGCGCTCGTGTAATATACGGTTTAATACAAAATACATGATTGTGGGCAGGAATATACAAATTTTGGTCGATATACATGATCGTTGGTATCTATTCAAACAAGGGCCATGAAATACATTAGCAAATTCCTACAGTATTTTAAGGCAGGCGATTACGAATTATTTAAACCACGTTTTTCATCTGTCACAGATTTTATAATCATTTTGAAGTGGCTGCTTTATCTCGAGGAAAACGAGCGGTAAGTGTTATACAAAACAAAATCTTAATAGCAATTTGATCACTTTTGCGTCATTTGACAGTAAGAATAGTAATAAATAGAGGATAATTTCTTTTCCTACGTTAGGCCTAATACCTGGTATGTTTTTTAGTGTGGTACACACACAAAAAACAACCCCAAAACAACACTAACAACGTTTTAAAAACCCACAAAAACGAGTGCCGTGCCGAAGCCACGGGCTAAAATGCTTTATTATCATTTTTTTTTTATTTATAGCATCAATCACAAATTGAAATATATACAGCATTAGCGTTGGAAAAGAAAGTTTTCTTTTTGTTACATTTTTTTCTCTCACCCTAGCGAAACACTTTCTGCAAATGACCTTAATAAAGAAAAATAATAAATTAACCTAAACCACTTTGAATGTCGACCGTATCTTTTATTTACACGGCATCATGCGCGGAAGAAAATACCAACTGAACCGGGATTTCAGACAGCAGATGAATTGAAGTTGATTCATTGAACATCATTAGCAATTGTACAATCAAACAGATGCAACAATGAAAAGTGGAACTATGAAAAATCGAGAATGTTAGATTTGCGAAGGATTTATTCCGAATCATTGTCTGCTAATAGAGAATTCATGTCAGTTGCTGTGTCGGCGATGCCCACACAGCGCGCCGTCCAAATGTGAAGTTGCGTTTTGCTGACAGACGTAACACTGTGCCATAATTTTTATCTGATGGCATGTAAAGAAGCTGCTTAAATTATAGTATTTAAAAGTTTCTTCATTTTGTAAGAGCTCAAGAAATTAATTCTGGTTTGAAAGACAAGATGACGGTAAAACTCAGAAGACGTAGCTGTACAGTACCGTTGGTGTTGGAGACATCATAATAAAGGTAACTGCGTTAACTTCGCTTTTTGTTTGGTAATTTGTTGGATATTATCTTTTGCTGATCTTCTTTGAGCTTGGAGTAAATTTTACATTCTGAACATTTTTATTTGCACTTATCTGCTTAATATGTATTGCTGGGATATCATATAGAATATGAAGTCAGTATAATGGTACTATATTTTACATATTTGAATGATAAAAGACTGGTAAATGATATAATGATAAACTACAAAATAAATAATTTGCCCATTATCCCAAATATGTTAATTAAAACAAACATTGAATGTAAATTCAGATATAATGAGCAGTTGTAAGAAGTAAGAAATAACATTTTATCCATTGAACCTGTTATGTGTTATCATCATCAGTTTTAAAATAAACACATGGAGACAAGTTTGCTTAAATTCTAAAATTAACACACACACACACTCACACACACACACATATGGTATTTTAATTTAATACAGAAATGGTGACATTGATATATGCAGACCAATAGTTTTTTTTCTTCTACAGATATAAATTAAAAAGCCTAATTCTGAGAGTTTCACCTACAACATTCATGATGGGAAAGGGCCACTAATTAAGAGTTGACATATGTGGAAGAAAAATACCATCCATGTTGAAAAGGGCTAGAGATAATGTGAGAAAACATAATTTATCAATCTTATTTAACATTATTGTTGATATTTTATCTCAACTGGTCAAAAGGCTAAGTGGGTTTATGTAATGGTCCAGAGTGTGTTATTTATTTCACATCCCCTTCTGTCTTTCAACAGTAAGAAATTAGCTACTTTGGAGTCCATAGTTCTGATCAATTTGTTTATATAAAACTTGGTTTTGGGCTTAAATCAACACCTTGGATAAATCTAATAATGAGCAAAATCCAAGTATATACATGTGATCATGTATAAGATTAGTTGAGTTTTTTAACCAGCCTAAAAGCCATACTTCCACAATATAGGCTAAAATCATTAAGTTGTCCTTGAAGTTTGATGAGTGTTAACCATTAATAATAATAAGGTGATCTTTCATCTGAGTATGTTACCACCGCATGCAATATTTATACATGTAGTGCAGTTTTTACTAAACTTTGAATACATGCTTATATAAATGAGATCTAGATTGAAGAATTGAAGATACATACAAATACATGAGGTTATAACCACTACTGCTGATTCAAGTTTGATCATGCTTGGCCATTGGGCTTATATAGTCAAGTTTCACAATGATGCTTATTATGAGCGTGATAAAGGTATGGTAGTGAAGTGACCTTGCATCTGATTGGCAGAGTTTCTTATGATTTGCACAACAGTGTTTATGATCCAATTTAGATCTGACTTGTTTAATTATTTGCTTGTATGTCTGAGGCTATAAGCAAAATCTATGCATATAATGTGGTGGTTCTACATCTCACTAGCCATTCTTGCTACTGCTCTTAAAACTATTTCTCATTAATTTTATCAGACCAAGTCTGACTTGATGAATAGATTTATCTCATCAAGATATAGCAAAAGAGCAATTTTGTAAAAAAAATATTCATTCATATTAAACTCAAATTCTGCATCTGATTGGTTGACCTTGCAAATACTATAAGGGCTCTATTTCTGACAAAAAGATTATTTTGATCTAATGTAGCAGAAATGCTTATATGATCAAAACATTGAACATATTTGATGACAAATAAGAAATAGTTTTTCATGCAAATTTGATAAACATTGATAAATCGGTTCATATCATTAAAAGCTTGGAAGAGTTTGATTACATGCGAGACCATCACATATTAATCATTCTTTATTTAGAGAATTATTTTTGTCAGGATTTAGTAAAATATGTAAAATCAATATGGACTGGTTTTGTTATGTACAGCAACACTAGTTGTTTACTGAGTGCTGAGGGAATTGGAGTAAGGCAAGGGTACATTGCAGTAGGTAACCTGGTTGACTTGATAACAGGATTTTAACACAAACATTTTTATCAGGAGTCTAGCATACTAACCATTGATTCACTGCAGATCCTGCCCCCATTAGTTACCTTTTAATACATAAAGCATTTGGGTTTTTTATGTCACAAATCCCATAGGGATTACAATTAACATCATAGGTCTCACTGGATAGTTTCGTATTTTGACATCCCTCTAATTTTTAAGGTAGAAGGCATGAACCTAATTATCACAAGCCTAGCATTTATAAATTTACACATAAGCTAAATCTATAATGTCGTTCAGATTTACTTTGAGTTAGGCATGGAAATAGGTTGGCTTGTTGGTGACTGCCTGTCACAGTTAGATGAGCATTGGAGATCATATGCTTAACTTAGTCTGCAAATGAGCTGCCGACTTTTATTTGTGTCTGCTATAGAGGTAAATATAAAAAAATCTTGATGGTAGAGGGGTGATGAAAAGTATGCTAATTTGTTATAGTACTAGTGAACTTTATTCATGCATAAGGCACATACTGATTCTTTTAGTTGCCTTGTCACAGAAAAATATTGAAAATAGCTATTTCTAGTAAAAAATGAATGTAAAATGTACCTGCATCCTTTGACCCTACCAGAACCAAACTAAAAGCTCAAATTTGTGCAGCTGCTTTTGCTCATCACAAACATAATTGGGAGTATAACTGCTAACCCTACCCTCTAGCACACATTTAAGATCTTTAGAGTTTTTAAATACAGCCTTCTAATTATACAAGTTTCATTACATTGGTCAATAATTAGTCACATGTGATGACACTTGTAACTAATCAAACCACAGCAACTGAGAGCAGACTAAGCACTGATATTTATATGGTACAGTGGCAATATACAGTCTGTCTGCCGCAACACATGAAACAAACTGGACAAATCTGAAAGCTTTGAATTTGACTTTATTTATCTGTATGGTAGAACAGAACCTGAGTTGAAAAGCTTTTAAAGAAAGACCTTGATATCAAACCTAATAATAACTGCAGGAGTTATATTATGGATAATTAACCATTCTCTCAGTTTCAAACTGGGCATTCCATCCCATGGGGTTCTAAATGTAAACCAAGTGTAACTGATATCCTAATGAACTGTAAAGACCATAGCAGCACAACAGCAGGGGACCAGATATGTCCAGATCCAGAAATCATAGACCAGTTTCAAACTGATGATGAACCACATAAAAATTACACATCTGCTAGAACTTATGTTATGAAGATAACTTAAATTGCATTATTATTAATCCTCCTCCTCACATTCATCATAATTGAGATGCATCATATATGTTTTATTGTAAAATAGTTTATGCAACATAATTCAGTGAAGACCTTTGCTGCCAATTTACCAGTGAACCATTTGTTTCAATGAACATATTTTATGTTGTAACAAGGAGCATCATTTAAACATTATGATACACTTATCATACCTGTATATGAAATCTTAATACTAACACTTATACTTGCAATACTACTGCTAATAAAAACACCTGCATTGATAATTTGATTATGTTCAATTGGACTTGTATCTAAATGATCACCAGCTGTATGAAAAGACATATTTTAATATATAGATATTGGATGGAATACTAGTTACCACAATTGAATAGTCATATGATAAATGATATATTATTTTAAACAATTTATATTTGCAGTGAAACATACTTTTACATTATTTTCACTTAAATTTCATTTATAGAGCAGTATACTCTGCATTCATTAAATTACTGAAATGGTTAATAATACAACAACAAATACTGCAACTTCCAGAATCACAAAAATCAAAGGATATAAACAAAAACTTCCCTACATGTATCAACAGTTGTCACCTAATAGACAGAACTATGAAGATTTAGAATAGGATGTTAACAAATTAGGTATTCAAGTTAAAAAGAAAAAAAATACCAAGTAAGCTTACTACCAAAAAATCAAACAATAACAGTGAATTTTAGTACATTCCCAGGAAACAGAATATATGATTTTTCTTAACTTGATCTGATACATCTTAAATCTATAGAAAATGATTCATATTGTATGACTAAAATATTATGTAAACAAAAATTCCATCACTTTTTTCAGATGCAACATGCATACCCCAACCCATCCTTCTTGATCATAAAGTATACCAGCATTCCACTATAAGATGGGGAGCTGTAGTGGCTCAGTGGTTAGCTTTCTGGACCTGTGAAATAAGGTAGGTTCAAATTCTACCATCAGACCAACCTGGGTTAGCTACCATGGTGTGTCCTTGGGCAAGGCACTATACTTAAAGTGCCTTGGCACTAAATAACTTACTTGTGTTGGTTTACCATAAAAGGCCAAACCAAACACAAAAAACAACAACTTTAAAATATGAGTTTTGTCAATACTAAGTAAATGAAAATCATACTGAAGAAATGTTTTTGTTAATACAGTTTAATGGATCTAAAAAATCTCTTTCTTCTGCAGGAGTTTAAAATGTTAAATTAAAAAGGTCATGGTACACATTGCTTTGCTCGTGCACATCAGGCTCCGTAACCCATATCCAACTAAAAGTTTTAGTAGAGTCTGAATAAAACATATTTTAATCTGGATGATAATATTCTTTCTCCATTCATATATTACACCACCAAGATTGATCCAAATAAGATTACATTTTACTATAACACTGAGGATGAGTATGCCTCTTAACAACTGACAAATGTGGAGAGAATGGAGTTAAACTGAACTTTGATTTCTTTTCAACCATAGCACAAGATGATCATTTATTATTAAAAAACCTGAATAAAGTTGGAGTTCATAACCATGACAGTCTTGATACAATATAAATTCAATATATTATTGTTGTCTTGAGGTATAGTTCTGTATATTACAATCTCACACAAGATCAGGGTATATTTTAGTACCATACAGTTAATTCGAGATTGTATTAATACCTATTCTGGTGAATGAACATTGAATAAGATTTACTATTTTGGAACCAGTTGCAATAAAGTTTACTAAACAAGAGAAAATATGACTTTACTGTAATATCTAAAATGTAAAATCTGCAAACAGAATACTTGCTTGACTTTACACTTCAACTATATCATAATATTTATTTGAAATGAATTTATACAAATGGCATTAAATTGGGTTTCAGGCTGGTAATGACAATGGTAGTAGTGAATAGGGACGGTCTAGGGACTAGGGAACTTCCATGTTAAAAAGGGTATATCCACTCTGGGGACTATGTAATTTAACATGGGAGAAAAAAAAATATCCATTCTAGGGACAAGGGGAATTTAACATGGGAGAAAGAAAAAAAAACTATTCACTCTAGGGACAAGGGAAATTGAACATGGGGAATAAATCGTGGGACTGTCTTGGGACTAGGGGAAATGGAACAGGGTCGGGACCCTATTTTAATAAGGTCCCGACCTGATGGGTCTATGAAAATGGAACAGGCGAAAATTGAAACAGGGAGGGGTCTCTATTTTTTTATTATTTTTTTAAACAAAAAAATAAAAAAAGGGGTAGGCAATTGAAAGTCAAGATCTTTTCGAGAGATAGGAATGGCCCTGAAAAGGGCCTTTGGTTTTATGTTAATATACCCTTAACATAAAGGGCATCTGTGACATCTTCTTCTTGACCTTAGGCTGCGCCTGACTGCAGGACCATAGATTAAGACTCTTTTGAGGCATCCTTGATGCTCCACATAAGATTCTTCGCATCCACAGGCTGGTGTCTGTCCTGTGGATAACTGTCCAGTTGGATCGGACATACATTGGTATGTCCGTCTGGAACATCATCGAAGACACAAGCGTTGAAGATTGTACGTCGGTCCACATGTTGGGGTGCTGAGTAACAGGTGAAGGAATGCAGTGAACTGTACTTATTTATAGGGAGAGGAAGGATTGAAACGGATTGAGTTCATTCACCAATCCAAACACGCGTTACAAAATTCAGTCAGCACACGTCCAATCCGAAGAGAGCAGTCTGTGACGTCACATAGTCTATATAGATTCGCTAGCGCCTGTGCGCAGTCAATCTAAGCGACAGTTTTTCAACATGACGGAAACTCAGAAAACGATCAGTTTGGGTGCACTGATGGTGGAGACTACCCAAGGGAACCCAGACTTACTTTCAGAAGAGGTGAATTGGGATTTTGTGGATTTTTTTACCTTGCAAGAATTTGTTCCTGAACCTTCGTCACCTTCTCCTTCATTACCGCACATGGAAAATTTTAGACAGAGACAGAAAGAAGAATTGGAGAAATTTATACAACAGCAAAAGGAAGCGGAACAAGCTTTTCTCCTACAGCAACAGCAGCAAGAAGAAGAGGTAAGAAAAAAACAAGAAGAAGAAGAAGCAGCAGCAAAGAAACAAGGGTTTCAAAATCAAACGGTCACGGTACTGTTAGACATTTTAGCGGAGTTAAGAAGTCTGAAACAAATGTATCAGACTTCTTTATTACGGCCGAAGAGAATACGACCTTCCCAAGCTAAACACTCCAACCCTGTGACTACGCTTACTGCACCACCCTTAGTGATTTCAACGAAATCATCATCAACAGTACGCAGTCCAGAAGTAGGCCTTGGCCATGGCAAAGGCTTAAGACAGTTAAAGTTGATTGTTTAAACACACCCCTTACACCAAAAAAGGCCCTTTTCAGGGCCATCCACGTCTCTCGAAAAGAGATAGACTTTCAATTGCCAATAACTAAAAAAAACCATTTTACCCAATAGTACCTGTCTGTGTATGAGTGTGCGTGAGTGTAGGTTCTTATTTTAAAATCAAAACCCAAAGACACTTACCTTTTATAATTAATTTATTCTTTTATAAATATTTACAATTCACAATTCACAACAGAGCACTTTAAAAAGTTCATAGACTTATTCTGTCTCATTGTTCACTCTCTGTTTTTTTAATTTCTTCACCGTCATAGTCTTTTCCTCCTCTTCCTCACTTTCTTCCCTTCTTTTCTTCTCCTGTTTCTTTTTCTTCACATGTCTGTTTTTCTTCCTCTTCTTCTTTCTCTTCCTCTGAAGAATCCCTCTCTTCTTCTGACTCCTCTTGTTTCTTTTTTGGGCAGTCGGGTGACCAATGTCCTTTTTCTTGACAATAATAACAGGTATCTTGACTTTTGTCTCTTCTAACCCCTTTTTTTTCTTTTTTGACGGTCTGGACACTCTGAAGACCAATGCCCTTTCTTCTGACAGATATAGCAAGTATCTTGACTTTTATCTTGAAAGGAAGGAGAGTAGTCCCTCGGCTGGTCTGAAGAGAATTTTCTAATGACCCCTCGCAAAGCTCTGATGAAACGTTCGATCTTGGTAGTCTCTTCCATCGTTGTGCTCAGTTTGAGAGTGAAATGAATAGTGAAAGGACAAGACACATACCCTTTATATACGCTGGTCTGCTATGACTATAAATTAGTCCATGGTGTTTAAACTTTAGTCATTTGACTTTTTGCTATCGAGATGAAATGATCCAATTCATTTGAGAAGAAAGAAGAAGAAAGTAAGAGGCAGAAACGTGATCTATCGCCTCGTACCAGGGCTGAAGTATTGGCACAAATTCATGCCAGTGATTTTGAAGAGGACATGAGTGAACCAGAATCCAAACCCTCTAAACAAAGTTTACCACCCTTAGTCAACCCTGAAAAGTACTATGACATTCGAGAGACGGAAAAGCGTCCCTCTAGAAAATTTAGAACTACGGCTTACAAATACACAGTGAAGTTTAAAGATTTCAAGTCTGAAGTACTGTTAGAGAAAGCAGAAGGGTTCATCACCGACATGTGGGATTCTTTGCTCACCACACTCAAGCGACAATGTCAACCCAAAGAAGATGATCGCTTGAGACTTTCCATACAACATGACGGCTTGAAATCCCCTGTTTGGATCGAGTTTAGCAGCCCTGCAGAATTGACCACTTCCAAAGTCATGGACAAGATTCAACACGTGCAACAATCTAATGACCAGTTTGACATCACCGATGGAAAAGCCACACTGGACATGACCCACGTCTCTCCTCCTCAAGGGACCGGACAATGCAGAAAGAACTTATTGGTCAACAACCTTCGCATTACCAAAACAAGTCTTGTCCAAATTAACAATTTTCAAGACCACATGTGTTTAGCCCGAGCCATCGTGGTGGGATGAACTTATGCCGACAAGAACGACATGGTAGAATGGAAAAGAGCCTGGGAGAACATTCGAAAATCGAACCGAGCCAAACAACGAAATGAAGCAGAACTTCTGTTACAACAAGCATGCCTGTCCAAAGACACATCCTGTGGCATTCCTGAGATGCAAAAATTGCAAGATGCCCTAGCTCCACGATACACCTTGAAAGTGCACCCTCAAGAAGTGCGCGGGTCTCTGTTGTTTCGAGGGAAAGACTGTAAGGATGGAAAATACATTCACCTCTATCATCACGATGACCATTTCGATACCATTACCACTATCACTGGATTCCTGGGATACAAATATTACTGTGAGAAATGTGACTTATGATGGTTATAATAATCGAGAGCAACACAAACATTGTGGATCGAAATGCTCAGGATGTTTGGCCTCTCAACCCTGTCTGAGCGAAGGGCAAGAACCAGTGCATTGTCCTGCTTGTCTGCGCACATTTGTCAGCCCTGCCTGTTACCAACAACATCTGAAGATGCAAGGTTCACAGCAGAAATGTGCTTGTCAATTCCTGAGATTGTGCCCAATGTGTGGACAAGGTCTATGTATCAACAGTACCAAGGCACACGTATGTTCAGGAAAGAAAAAATGTCACATTTGTCACTGCATCGTGGACTTGGAACACCAATGCTACATGCAAAAATACCAATCCCAACCAGAGAAAGAGGATGGTCACAAGAAGAAGAAAGGCAATTTCATCTTTTTCGATTTCGAATGCATGCAAGAGACCGGTATTCACATTCCTAATTTCTGCGTGGCTCATCGAGCGTGCGAGAAGTGATTCAAGAACCTATCTTGAGTTATTGCCCTCACTGCAGTAAGATTCCTGGAGGGCGTGAAAAAATCTTTCAAGGACCGAACACACTAGCCGATTTCACACAATGGGTCTTAGACCCCATCGACAAGACGTGGAGCCAAGAGGACATCGAACATTATTATGGAGAATGTCATCACCATGCCACGGTGATGGCTCACAATTTCTCCGGATACGATGGACAGTTTCTTTTGAGATGTTATACGGAACGTGGCATCGAGCGTCCTAAAATCACTTTGAACGGAGCCAAAATCATTTTCATGCAAGTGGGACAAGTGCAGTTTAAAGATTCGATGAGCTACTTAGCCATGCCTTTGAGTCGATTGCCTAAAATGTTTGGAATGACAGAAATGACTAAAGGGTACTTTCCACACTTTTTCAATACAGAAGCCAATCAACACGCCGTTCTACCCCATTTGCTTCAGGCTCACTATTACGACCCTGACAACATGCGTACCGAACGAGAAACTTTCTACGCTTGGTACCAGGCTCACGCCTCCGACCCTTTCGACTTTCAGGAAGAAATGCTAAAGTATCGTCGTTCCGACGTGGACATTTTACGGCGATGCTGTGGAAAATTTCGAGAACTGTTCATGGAACACGGAGGGGTTGATCATTTAAAAGAGGCTTGCACCATTGCCAAAGCGTGTTCCTTAGTCTACCGACAACGATTCATGCTTGAAAACACTGTGGCTGTCATCAGTCCTCAAACGACCAACTATGTCAAACGTCAATACTCGGTCAAAGCCCCATGCTGGTTGCATTACTTGTGCGACAAAGAAGACAAATGGATTCAGCATGCCCGCAACGGACAGGGCGAAAAGATCATCGGAATGCATTCGGTCGATGGCTGGGACTTAGAAAACCCCAAGATCATGTACGAGTTTAACGGTTGCTTATTTCACGGATGTCCCGTCTGTTACCCTGACCGCGGCACTAAAAATCAGTTCTTACAACGAACCATGGAAGACTTGTACCAGGCCATTTGCCAGCGACGCCTAAAGTTAGAACAGGAAGGATACCAAGTGGTGGAAATGTGGGAACACAAATACAATCATCGTTTGAACACCGATCCTGAGTTTAAATGCCTCATGGAAAGTTACCAGTTCATGGACCCCCTGAACCCAAGTGATAGTTTGTACGGAGGAAGGACCAATGCCACCTGTTTGCTGTACCAAGCTGACGAAGAGAAAGGAGAAGAAATCAAATACTTGGACGTGTGTTCACTGTATCCCTACGTGTGCAAATATTTTTGCTTTCCTGCAGGGCACCCACAATTGTTCACCGAACACATCGACCTAAAAAACATTCGACAATACGAAGGCTTGATCAAGTGCAAAGTTTTGCCTCCCACGAACCTATACCATCCCGTCTTACCTCGCCATTTCCAAGGCAAACTTATGTTTCCTTTGTGCCGTACTTGTGCTGAAATGTGCAGCCAAGATCAACCTTGTCATCACACCCAGGAAGAACGGGCCTTGACGGGGACATGGGTCAGCGTAGAATTGTTCAAAGCTCTGAACATGGGATACCAACTGTTAGAAGTGTACGAAATTTGCCACTTTCCCAAGACACAATAATTCCACAAGGGTGACCCAACGCAGAAAGGCATTTTCGCAGACTACGTGGATGCCTTTTTGAAACTGAGCAAGAAGCCAGTGGCTATCTGTCCTGGTGTCACACTCCCGAAGACCAAAAGACATTCAGAGAGAAATTCTGGGCACAAGAAGGCATTACTTAAGATCACATTGAGAAAAACGAAGGCAGGCGATCGTTTGCCAAAGTGATGTTAAATTGCTTGTGGGGTAAAATGGCACAATGACCGTGTTTACCCAAGATGGAGTATTTGACCGAACCTTTCCGCTACTTTCAGATGATTCACGACAAAGCCAAATTCATGAAACACGTGGACGTCGCTCGTGAGGATTTGATCTTGGTGAATTACGAAGAAGATCTGAACTTTGTAGAAGATGACCCCTTTGGAAATGTCATCATTGCAGCTTACATGACAGCTCATGCTCGCTTAAAATTGTACGAAGCTTTAGAACTGTTAGGGGAACGTGTCTTGTACTTTGACATGGACAGTTGCATTTATATCGATCACCCGAGTCAACAGCACCCTGACATCGAAGGAGACCGTTTAGGAGCCTGGACAGACGAGCACCCCGATGACAAGATTCTAAGTTTAGTCAGTGGCGGTCCCAAAAATTACGGCTACGAATACTGGGACAAACAAGGAGAAGTGCACACGAAGTGTAAAGTGAAAGGACTTACTCTGAATTATCGTACCAGTCGAGTGGTCAACTTTGGCGTATTGAAAGAAGCCTTGCAGTCTAGAGAAAGTGACCACCTATCAACCCAACAAGATTGTACGTTTACCCACACATCACATCGTCAGTCGACCCTTGGAAAAAGTCTATCAAATCGTGTAGCAGAAGCGAGTGCGGCTTCCCACCCACTTTACTTTGCCGTATGGACATGTCGGTATAAAACATTGGTTGTAAGAGGATAGCCACCCACCAGAAGGATGACTTCGCCACAGCAAGAATCGAGTGAGAAATCCAGTGAGAACTCCAAGTTCAAACCCTACCATTTTCCAGTCTTCTTACCTGACTATTGTGATTGTGCCCGTCGATTGGACACGTTTCAAAAATGGCCTACGGATAGGGAAGGATTACCTTCTTCGTATGTTTTAGCTAGAACAGGATTTGTCTACTTCGGACCCAAGTCAGGATTGGGATACGAAGTACAGTGTTTCGCTTGCGGACTGAAGTTACGAATGGATCTATGTATCTACAAAGATTCAGCTATTCTGGAACATACTCGATGGTCTCCGCACTGCCCTTACCTTTCAATGGCCTTTCCACCCATTAAACTACGGTACAATTATGACGGTACCTTAGAGACGGTACCTTCCAAAACTAGACGTAAACACATTGCATCCTATTGCATTGTTGTTTCTTTTCCACATAATAGCTTATTTTTTATAAAATGTTAAACTTTACTAATCTTTTTTCAAGATCACTTTAGTTTGCAAAAATATATATTGTCATTTATTGGCATTCTACATTGAATTTTGTAAACTAGCTATAAACCTGACCTAATTACTCAACTTAACTGCTGACAGAAACAGTCTACAGTAAATGTATTTCATTTCTATAGCTCGATGGATAAACATTACATCTTTTAAAGCTGTGCACAGAATAGGCCGATATATCACGAGTCAGGAAAACATGGGGGTGGTATCCCCTGTGTCCAAAATTAATATCATTTTGAATAGAATATTGTAGTGACAATTGCCTCTTTTCAAATGGTAAGCATTGCTTTTTTTATTTTCGTCAATCTGTCAAATTCGGTATGCATTTTGCTTTAATATTTGAGATGGAAACCTTAGGTGCATAGAAATGTCAGACAGCATTGTACATCATGGATGGTGTCCAACATACTTTTATGATCATAAAACAAAATCCCATTGTTTTAGTTATGGCCACTGATTTAAAAAATATTCATCCAAGCTAAATATAATAATAATAATAATGAGGACTTTGTATAGCGCCTAATCTTTAGAAGCTCTAAGCGCTTTGCAACATTAGACAACATAAAAACATACACAATGATGATTACAAAAACAAACACCATGAAATTAGAAAACATAAAAAACATGCTGAGAATATTTAAGGTAGTTAACATTATTAAGTCATTAAGTTTGTTTTTGTAGTCAGAATAAGTAGTTTTGAGAGCACTCTTGAATGGGATCACTGCGTCTTTGTGTCTAAGTTCAGTGGGCAATTCATTCCATGTTGCTGGGCCCTGGTATGCAAAAGAATGCTGTCCATATGACTTTGTTTTCATAGTGAGAATAATGAGTATATGATTGTCGGAAGAGGAGTGTAAGTATCTTGCTTGTGTGTACACATAGGTGAGGTCGGATAGGTATGTTGGACTAGAGTCTGTCAGTGAAACGTAACACAGAGAACTAATGTTGTGTTTGATTCTGGATCGAATGGATAGCCAGTGTTGGGCACAGAGCAGCGGGGAGGTGTGCTCTGATTGTGGTACTCTAAGTATGATCCAAGCAGCTATGTTTTGAACTTTTTGAAGTTTCTGCAGTAGATATTAAGATGAACAAGACAGAATTGAGTTACCATAGTCCAGTCTTGAAAGTAGTAATGAACACACAAGTGTTTTAGTGGCATCAACTGAAAGATATCTGAGAATGGAGCTGATGTGTCTCAGCTCAAGATATGCAGCCTTGCATATGTTCATGACATGTTGGTGCAATGTGAGAGTACTGTCCAGAGTAACACCTAGGTTTTATACTGATTGTGTGAATTTAATGTTGGTGTTGCTGATATTTATTGTGTGAGGTAAAGGATGTGAATGAGAAAGTCTTTGTGTTGTAATCAGAATGGCCTCAGTTTTATCATCATTCATCTGCAGCTTGTTACAAGTCATCCATGATTTCACATCAGAAATGCACATCTCTACACCTTGGATGGTAGCATCAACTTCAGTTGGGTGGCTAGATTTGTATATTTGGATGTCATCAGTGTACAATTGGTGAGACACTGGATGATGATCTATGACACTTGAGAGCAGCTGAGTGTATAGAGTGTAGAGAACAGGTCCAAGAACAGACCCCTGTGCAACACCACAACATAGATCAACTGGGCTGGAGTGTAATCTATTTGCAGACACAATTTGTGTCCTGTGGCAAGGGCGATATGCAGATTGTACATTGCTAAAAAGACTGTTTGAATTCAGACAAGATGCAAGCTGGGATTGAACAACCTTTTGTAAGATTTTTTATATGAATTGGAGATTAGAAACCGGGCAGTAGTTCTTTAAATCCTTATGGTGTAGTGTTAGTTTCTTCAGCAGAGGTTTTACAATGGGAGTTTTGAAAAATGATGGAAATTATGCTGATGAGAGAGAGGTATTAATAACATCAGTTAGTGAAGGCAATACTGGATCTAAGCACTCAAGCAGCAGTAATGTTGGAATTGGATCAAGTTCACATGACTTTGGTGCACTCTAGGATGATTATTTAAAGATGAAAATCTCAAGTGGAAACCTTTCTGGTCAGCCATCTCATCCAAAACCTCCTGAAATGGAGAGTATTTTGCAGACTCCAAGATTTCCTCTTATCCTGCTGGTATGTTCTATTTAGTTTATCTGGTCTCTTTTTATTTTTTATCAATTGCTTTTATACCATGCCACAATTGGAAATTCTTTATCAAAAGTATGTATAAATTTCATCATTTTTCTGTCTGTTTAATAAGATGTGTTTAAGAGTACTTACTTACTCATGATGCTGTATATATGAGATTAGATGTTTTGTTAAAAAAGAATGCATTTTGTGATATATTGTATCACTGCTTTATATACAGTGGTCATTGCAACCAGTATGCATTTTGTTTACATGCCAAAAAATCCAGTCTGATTTCTTTGTTTCTTTTTTACTGCAATTAAGGAGTAGTGATAATCTTTATACTCTTAGCTGCATCCAGAAGGACAACACCATCACCATCCCCATCCACTCTGGAGTGGAGAATATAAAGATTTCTCTCTGCCAGTTCCTCTGCAAGTAGTAAGTATTGAGGATGGAAAAAAATGTACATTATAGAATAATGAAACAAATACTACAGGTGTTGACTTTTATATAATCTCTTCTTTCATTTCCAGCTCTTTAAATACGAGTAGGTCAATTATACACTGTATTTATGAATTTAATTCTCATCTAAGGTAGTAGAACTGTTTTATGTTTGACAAAATGTTGGGTAATTTGTGGCCATACACTAAAAACACATTTTGTAGCATTTAAAAATGCTTATGTTCAATGCACGTAAAACTCATTGGTTTGTTGTCACTTCAGTTGATAATAGTCTTGTCATCTTGTAGACATTTTGAATGTTAGTGTTCAATGCTAAGGTCATATACATTGATTCAACATCAAAATTTGTTTGCAAAATGGAAGATTATGACATGAAAGCACAAGCATTTGTAGCTTAGATACTGTTATTTCAGATCATTGTGAGATGTTAATTAATTAAATTATAGGTCATAAAACATACTGTTCAAGACTTATTTGTGCAAATAAACAATGAATTGTTTTTCATTGATGTGTCGACTATTCATCATTCCATTGGTTTTTTTATTTTTCTTTCTGATGTATACCATTGTCTTGTGTAAGTCAGACGCCTAAACCATCTACATTGAATGCAGACTTTACAGACACCAGCAGTGAAACAACATATCCAGGAAATAAAAAAATAAAGGATTATAGAGAAAAGTTTTCATATAAACTGTACAAAAACCATGTATTTCATTTCATAAATATATTTCATTGTTAAACCCATGTTCACTGTACAGATCTTTTTAAGGAGTTTATAATAATGATCTTGATCTTTCAAAACTAATTTCATCACAAATCTGTTACAGATTTCCAGTTCAATGTACTTATGAAACTGGATACAAATATTGAGAATTTGTTGGAGCAGCTGGCCCTCCAAGTACATACACAAGGCCCAGACACAGAATATAGAGAAGAAATTCTTGCAATGCCATGTGATTCAGTGGAGGAACTAGAGGGCCTTTGCCAGAGGTTGGAGGAGAATCCCAAACTCTCCAAGAAGATGGTAAATTGGGGCTTTATTTTCTATTTAAAAAAACTGTTATAACCTTTATTTGCTGTTGTGAACCTCAATATGCATTATGCAAGTTCTGCAGTGCCTGTATAATTATTTTTGGGGGTGGGGTGAACATGTAGTGGTCGGCTGTTTTGTCTTACGGATGTAGGCCAAAACATGTTTAGAGATGAACATGTAACAGGTATTTTACTACATATACACTATTACATATTATGTGGCTACTTTAATTCAATCCTTGAGTGAATGTCATTTATGAAGTTAATAGATTCACGGTGGTTAATTTGGTTTATAATTGCTATTAGTACATTGTGTTGCATAGTTAATGTTATCAAATTTTTTTCAAGTTAGAGAAATTAAATTTGCTTGCAAAACCATGGCAAAAAATAACTATATACAAGCATATTTTGTCACATCGATCATGAAATACTACTACTAATAATAATATCAAAATCAAAAAATAGTAATATTATTATTATTATTATTTTCAGATATGCTACTTGAGCTCCCTTGGCAGGTTTACAATTGGGGATAGTGTCTGCAGGATGATGAAAAAGCTTAAAACAAAAAGACTGGCCAGAGTATAGTCCAAAGGGACGTAAAGGGAAAAAAGCATTTCAAGAGCTTGTGATATGTCAGGTTTTGATAAGTAAGTATGGCTTGATTTAAATTGTGTTTTTCATGTGACTTGCCAGAGATTTTTAAATGAATTGATAAAGTAACTTGAGACACATTTCAAAGTACATGTTTTAAAAATATTCCATTGATTATTGCTGGCATTTAGAAAAATGCAATGCATCCTTTGTTGTGAAACTTATTTTAAAACATTGTATTACTCTTGCAGAAGCCTGCTTGAAAACTAATGGCAAAGCAAAGGCAAATGGAATGGAAGAGACCATATCAGAGACCCTCAAATATGCACCCAACCAACGCAGAATGATAAAAAACAAGATAATCCAAATGACTCTTATTTCATCAATATTGGATTCAGTTTCGTCTTTTAAAGCATAGTATTTGCAAAGCGGATGCATTTCTAAACTGATAACAAAATCAGCTTATCCTATTGCCCAGGACTATCAGAGCTAGAGTCCAGCTAACTACAATATGCATATATCTTGTCTGATCGGACAGGTGCCTCCATTTGGAATTTTTATTCACATGAAATATTTGGATGAAATAAATTCATCTTTGTGCAAATTGATTGCACCATCCACTTGCCAGAAATGACAAGTAAGTGCAAAGTTATCTTGTATCATGGCTTAACGATAGTAAGGGAAGCACAAGTGCAGTGAAGAAAATTTCATACATTTTTATAATGCTGATTAACATGACTTCTGCATATGTAACTAGTGCTGAGATGATATGACTTTATTTAAGCATTACAATTTTGTTTTAATTTGCAGGTGCCTGAGCAGAAGAAGTAATAGATAAACTTTACAGTGGAGTTGGAGACTGATTCTGATTCATAATCTTAATTAAATCTAGAAAATAAACATTAAAGTCATATTAAAATATCTGTTGTATTGTTTCCTTCTTTCATTTTTCTCTTAAAAACAAATGTCTGAACCTTTAGTCTGTAAATTCAGTGGATTCCTTATCAGCCCATCTACTTTTACTTTACACCATGCTACTTTAAAAAAAAAATGAATTATCCCCATTGGGGTAGGTCCCCCCAACCCCCCACCCTACTTTGTCAACTTACCTGCCACATTTAAATCTAATGGAAGGCCCTGCTGTAAAGCCTGTTAGTAAAACTACCCAACAAGAGGATTTCATACATTTGCAACTCCTAGATGGATGGTAATGTTTTCATTTTTGTAATGTAGATTTGGACATTCTTGCCACCAGTATGGAATATGTGTTTCAGAAACACAAGCAGCTTTCATCAGATTTGCATATAGGTTTTATATGTTGTGAGTATGTTGTAGGAAGTTTTTTTAAATAACATCATATGAGATGATGCCAGTGGAAATGGCAGAAAAGTGTCTGTATTGTTCACCAACTACACCTTGTTCTTACAAAATGTGGCTGTTACACATTCCCATGATGATGTCACTGACAGCCATCAGTGAGGAATGCCCCAACAAGCATAATACAAATTGCTTCCATTGTAATTGTTACAATTCCATTCTGACCACTCCGGTGTCCTAGTGGTTAGAGCGTCCGCCTCAGAAGCGGGAGGTCATGGGTTCAAACCCCAGCCAAGTCATACCAAAGACTTACAAAAATGGTATTAACAGCTACCTCGCTAGACGCTCAGCATTAAGATGTTAGTGTTAGGACTGATCGGCCTGGTGTCAGGATAATGTGACTGGGTGCAACATCATACTACATGTTTGCAGCATGATGCCCCAGTGCTATACATCACTATAAACTGCCACACTGCAGACATCGTAGCAATATGACTGAAAAATTATTCAAGCTACGTTAAAAATCCAATCACACACACAATTCCATTCTACGATCCAGAACCAACACTAATTCCGTACTACAGTTCTTGCATTTCAATCCAATTTTGCTTTTGAAATGTAGTGCCACTCAATTCATAATGAACCCATTCATTTCAAACACTCGCAAATACTTATTATTCCTGTCTACAACTGAAAAATATCTATATAAAAAAACGTGTAACTGTGTTTTATGCAAGGGCATGGAGATGCACAAAAACTTGCACCTGAAGCTTGAATAAAACCCCGACTGTGGATAAGACTTTACCCATCGATTACCCCAGCTTGGGGATAAATTCCGACCGTGGCGATTTATTATATATCCTATGACTGCTCCAGCTTGAGGGCAAAATCCAAGCACATCCCTAAAAAGATAACAAGTATAGCGGCTCTTTACCTTCTGTAAATGCCACTTGAGCTTCCTGATGCTGTTGTATCTGCCATTTGACAGAATCACGAATGTGGATATATTTCTTAATTGCCTCTAGTTGTTGAGCTAGTTTAGCTGTATGAAATTCCTTTGTGCAGACTCACTCATTATTAATATTACAACAGTGATTTAATTACACATCACCTGTCAGCACACCGATGATAAGTCAGTTATTTTATAACACACCAACAAGCTTGCCCCTTGCACCCCCCGCCCTTTTTTTTTTATTTGGGCACCTGTGGACATGAATCTGCAAGGCTCAAATTGTCATTTTTAATATAAGATCTCAACATTTTTAAGGCCTTAATTTTAAAGACATCCTTAAAACCCCCAAAAGGTTATCAACTGGATCACCAGCCTTCGTTTAGAGTAACAGCAAGTATATATATATATTTAGGTCTAAGGAAACACAATAAAAATGTTTGATTTAACAATGACATATTTGCCTCAGGTCTGTGATCCTGAAGTGAATATTAACTGTCCATTTATTTTCTTGGCTTTTCTTTACTAGGAAATTGATTATAGAGATTTCTGCAATGGTGAAGGCAATGTAAAAACTGGTTACTATAACATACTTTTTACGCCATGTTTGAAAAAATAAATCCAATGGAAAGGTTATAGTCTGAAAATCTTCATTAAATTAAGTTAATATAGGGGAAAAAACTTTAAGCGTTCATAAATATTTTTCAGTGCTGAATAAAGATATAACATAACACTTTCTGCTGTGATTTTAATAGTTTCTGAGAGCATGAAAAATTTCTAGAACTATAATGTATAAATGTTTTCAAAAGATTATATTAATATGAGGGAAAAATCTGTTATGAAATAAACCGACAAGATCTTGTATGAATTCATGTTATCTTTAAATATGATATTTGTGTGAAAATATCTGGCAGAAAAAACAAGATGGTGCCACTCACACATACAATGTGGTTGCCACAGTAGCCATATTAAGAAACTTTTTATCGCTACTTCTGAATGGATAATTGTGTCAGCGTGTCAACATGTGTACAAAATACTTATGTTGATGTCTAGCAGGTCCTGAATGAGAATTATGGTGCTGTACAGACATCCTATAAGGCCACCAATGTGGCCATCCTGAAAATCTTGGTATAACTACTTCTCCTGAATGAATCGTCATATCAGTGAAAGACTTCTTATGTCTAGTTGGACGTAAATGAAAATAGTGCCAATCTAACCTCCAATATGGCTGTTTTAATGGGCATCTGGAAAACCCCTTCCTTGCTACTTCTCCTAGATGGCTGGTCATTTTGACATTGTGCTTTCACTAGATGACCTATTTGATGTATGGTTGGCCGTAAATGGAACTATGCATATGGTTTTGATGTCTAGTTGGTCCTAAATGTGGTTTTTGCTGCTCATAAACTGCTAATGGTATTATAGTTGGTTCCTTAATGAAACTGCTGTACAAAATTAAAAGGCCTTCTCACTTTCTATCAAGTTAGATACAATTATCTTTACCAGCTAGGATTTCTTGATCCTCTTTTTTATACATCAACCCTTCGCATATGTAGTTAGCTAAAACAGTATTTTGAACAATTAATTGCCCTCTTGCAAATACAATCCCAATTGCATGCTTTTACCAGTGTGAGAGCTCCTTATATAAGTAGCTAAGTATTCAGTAACTGAATTTCCACATCCACATGCATCAACTCAGAATTAAAAGTTGCAAAACATATACAAATTTGAAAATCTTGAGACATGTGTCACTTTGCATGGTGGGTGTTATGATTTAAATGCAACAAGGAAATTGAATTAGGGTTAATTTCTTTAAGCTGTATTCAATCATGGGGCCCTGGATTATAGAATGGTCTAGGCATACACATCACTAATCAACTCTCTCTAGTCCAACCAATGTGTGGATATGAGAAAGCTTGCCAGTAGCGTTATGTGTGTTGATTTCTTCCAATAAATATGTTGGCTGCCATGTAAAGTCTATGATGTCCTGAAAAATGGTGTTAAGCTCCATACAAGCAAGCTAAACAATCAATGATATAATGGAACAGTAGACACCATTTTAGCTAAATATGCCAAGAATTGATTTAGAGACTTGGTTAGTGATGATGACTTAAAATTGGCAAGGGATTAAAAAGATGAAAGAAATGACCTTTCATGGCACTGTAATATAACAAATGAGGAAAAACAAAAGTTTATTGCATTTGAACCTTTTGTTTTTTCAGTTTCAATTTAAGTCATAAGGCCCCTTATTTTGCCTTACCAAACATATAGCAAGTTATTACCTCAAGCCCTAGCACTAATAATGCCTCACAAGTAAGCAGTCTTTTATGAAGTCTCAGGTCTGAGTATATGTCTAGCAATACTTATGTCCAGTTTGTTTATAAAATTCTTTCTCACATGGTACAGTTTTCAGAGAGACACGATAAATTCAACAAGTGTGGTAATGAAGGGACAGACATTCTTTATTTATGCACACATCCCAAAGGGACATTGCTATGTTTGAATCAACACTGAACTGAAGAATGGAGCATCAGCTGCATCAATTAAAATATTGTGGCCCACACAAAATACTGCAAGGACTATAATCAATTTATGAGTGCAATGGGCATGAATTACTGTAGCAGACTGGAGGAAGTAATCCGAATTTATTAATATCTTGAAGCTAAATATAGTAAAGTTTTCATCTATAATCTGTGGAATCGTTTTTGCACACAGTTTGCAGGATTTGTCTTTGGGTCATCGTTTTTCTTTTTCTTCATCTTTCTAGCTCATGGTATCTTGATAAGTCTTATGGTGCCGTGCAACTGCACTTGATGATTACCACAGACAGTGACATTGTATCAAATCTTCTGGGATCAGATGATTCAATGCAAATTCCACATAACCTATCACCATCCTCATGTTTGCCATCTGACTTACTAAGTTATTTTGCCTAAATAATAATAAAAACAATCTGGTCTGATGTATTGATAGCGTTCTGAATGACCATAATATATTCTCTGTATCTACCCTAGAAAATCCTGAGTGGATCGCTGTTTGGTTTTAATAAACCAAAGTAATCCAATGAAAGGCATTTTACAGACACAAGTGTCTGTTTCCTGTATGCAGTGATTAAATGATAGTATTATGTCTTTATTTTTTTAAAACTGATGATACATATGATCACCTTCAATGTGCAATATTAGTCATGTTAATTAACGAGTGGGCAATATTTGAATTTCAAAGATAAAAGTGTATGCCATGATCACTTTAGTAGGATGATTTGTCAAGTGAGGTTATCTTTTCTGTTTGAATAAATATTGTTAACTAAACTATTTTCGCAAGTTATGACATAAGAATGATTCAAAGAAAGAAAATTCATTAAATTGAACATATAAAATGTAATACTGCAACAGAGTCTAGATGAACTATTTCTTCAGAGACACAATCCAGACTCTGTGGCAGCAAAATTATCAAATAGGACACAACTAAGAGACAATCACATTTTCAGTCACAATGGTTTGACAATTATCAATGGCTTGAATTCATTGACTGTGAAGGCAAAGTGATTTGCAGTTACTGCAAAAAAAGTTCCCAAACTGTCACAGATTTTAAATTCTACCAGTGGACTTGTAAGTGTAACTGACAAATTCAGGATTTAATCAAGCAAGTCTCATGATAGTATTATACCTAATAAAGCAAAATGTAGCACAGTATATTCATGACACTTAGGCCAGCATGTACAAAATATTCCTCAAGTTACAGTTGCTAGCACTCCACTAAGAAATGTCATTTTATAATAAATGAAAATGTAATGGAAAAAAAAATCGATAAAGTGATTGCACTCTTTAACATAGCCTACTACCTAACTCAATAATGAAAATGATTTGGTTCATTATATCTTTGTGTTTTATGGAATAAATGCATACATCTGATTGAATTTTAGGCAAGAGACTGAACTTTTGGGTTAAGTTAAAATGTATGTGGAACAAATGCATTTTCTAAAACTACTTGTATCAGTGTGCATTGTGACTTTTCTTTAAGATAACTCTAAATGGTACTGGGTATATATCATTTTCTTCAACTGCACACTGTTGTCTTCCATTTGATTTGATGACTTACAGCTATACTATCTACACAGTAGGCCTCAACATCAGGAAAAATTATGTATACTTCAGTTACAGCTGAAATAAGTTTTGCATTAGTACCTGAATCAGACAAGAAAGGTTGTGTTCTGGTGTGTGAATAGAAATGGCTAAAAGTAATATAGACAAAAGCCATAAGAGTACACAAGTTACATATGAAAACCACCAATTCACTTGCATGTGTGGCATACAAGTTCAAAGATTTGCTTCATGTTTATTTGTGTACACACATTGTTCAACTCATAAGATATTTTAAGAGCTATTTCTCTATTGTATGCATAATTCATTTACAAATGTGATTAGTGGGCCACACCGAAGGCCATACTATTAGTTCACTTGGCAATATGGTAACGTCAGCTGAAAAGCATAATCATCCATTAAAAGAGCATTATGATATGAACATTAGGTATTTAGGACATATAGATTTTTCTTTTCCAAATGGAGTCCAAGTAATTATTGCCCAATCCAGATATAATTTTGTACACAAGTAAAGAACAAAATAAGATAAATCTTCATTTATTTGCAATTGACAATACACTTCTTAATGAATATACACTTTTGCATTTATTTTGTATCACTTGAATAAACAATATTTCTTTCAGTTCATTTTAAACTTTTATTTTATATCACTTGAGTAAACAATATCTCTTTCGTTTCATTTAACACTTAGAAACAGGTTCTTCCAGTTACAATAATCAACTCTGGAAACAATAAACAAACTGGAACTTTTGACCTAATTATATTACATTTACTAGGGTTAAAACAATAAATTCCTTAACATAATAAATTAACAGTTCCAGTTAATCAAACACAAAATCATCTTTTATACAGGGTGTGAACTGTTAATATTTACAGGATAAAGCTTATAGTTTCCAAATTGATTGAAGCTTACATGTTGCAGTTGCTGGCACATATCTATTTCCAGCATGGTTTGCATACATTCCACCTTTAATAATTTTGTTACTTCCCTACCCCACCCCATTCAGTAACAAGTATCAAAAATCAGGCTCATTCTAAGGCAAAGTCTGTAACTTGTGTACCACAGTCATCAGAGAGACAAAGATGCAAAACTTTATGATGCCTGTCAAAGGAAGAAAACAGTTTGTTGTTTACCCAAGTTTTGAACCAGTTAACTTGAATTCTCAGACCATCAATTGCTACAGTCCCACTAATTACAATTGTTAGGGAATAATGAGAACTCACCTTCAGTTATCTGTGTATATATATAATTTTAATAACCAAGAATACCGGATGTCTGGGAATATTATAGCATTCAATGGTAACTTCAGAACTGAGATGAGAGAATTAAACAAGCATAGTACATGACATAATATATCCATAAACTATTGACTGGGAAAAATACTACAGAACACCATTTCTGCTGGCAGTAAGATGTTGAACCTATATGTCATAAATATCAGGTTGGACATCTAGGACCAGTAATATTCATAATGGGCAGTACCCACCCCCCACCCCCCAAGTGAGAAGGGCCTGATTTGTAATCTAAGCCACCCAACCTATCACAGCCTTTATAGTACTTGAAACAAATATTGAGTAATAGTAAAACAAACTCTGAAAGTTATTAAAACCAATTTGTTATATTTCCATAACTCTGCATAGTTAACTGTACAAGCAGACTTAAACATATCAGAGCAGCAGGGAAGTTCTACAGACCAGGTGGCTCAGATAAATTTAACCCTCCCACACAAACTTTATCCGTAGAAGCCTCAGAAAGCAGAAATAACGCCTCCTACGCAAATTAATCCGCAAAATTTCAACCCAAGATGCATTTTCAGGCATAAAAAAAAGCAGCATTTTTTTGGGGGGGGGTATTGTAAAATTTGTTTGTGCCATAATGAATTATGGTGGGTTGCAATTTTATGAGTAAATTTGATCAAGACCAACTCGATACCTACTACGTGGATCATGAAGATTAATCGTGATAAAACCGTGTGGTGTTGCCTGAGCGTGACTGAAGAAATTTTTAAACTTATTTATATCCATATCGCCGTTACACCAAGTTTGATGGATATTCCTCAGCGTGTGAGTATCAACGCCATTGAAAACTGATAAAATATTACAATTATCTCTAATCACCTTTGGAATTTGCGTATATCGCTGTGTCACGTAAATCACATCGGTGTTCTTATGTCGGCCACGCGAGAATATCCTAGCTGGGTTAGTTTGCTTATCCAGCATCACATCATCGAAAACAACAAGATTATTAGCATCACCGTTTAAACTTTCCACTGATGGAGATTCATTGATGTCCGTGATAAATTCTATTGTGCCATCCTCAGTTTTATCGCTAAATTCCTTTAGTACTTTATAACATCGCTGATCATCAACGGACGGTGCAACCAAATACAATTTATCCCATTTTAACCATCGCATAATCAAATTTAGCAACAATTGCGTTTTTCCAGAACCAGATGGTCCAATGATTATCATTCTAATCGAATTTGGTAATGCCTCGGTGTGCTTTACTTGCTCGCGTTTTTTTGTGGCTGAAAAATCAATTACATTCATGTTATTAGAATATTATGGATTCATATTGTGTTAAGTGTCGCACTCGAACTGCTACGCTAAATCCAATCGAAGTCGTTACGCGCAACAACAGGAATGCAATCAAGGGAGAATGTGCGGTTTGTAAGACAATTAAGTTTAGATTTGTAAAAAAAAAAGTAGAACCGGAGGAGACATCGCAACCTCCTTAACAAATCTACCTGGAACTCCCTGGGCGAAATATCCCGGAGAGAAACATTTACCAGGATATAATTACTGCGGACCTGGTACAAGGCTAGATATAAGACTTAACGATAATAATCAACCAAATCCTGGCGAGGATCCAGTAAACGCTATCGATAACGCATGCTACTATCACGATCTTGCATATCGCAGCGGAGATTTACAACAAAGACATCTCGCTGATATTAAATTAATTCACGCAATAGATGCTATTCCTGATAAAAATTTCAAAGAGAAATTGGCAACTTGGTTAATAAAAGGAGCAATGAAAGGTAAATTAGTACTAGGTGCTGGTAATTTATAATGGAGCAAATATATTATTCTCCGCGAGGATTTTGGCGAGGAAAATCAGCAATTGCCAAACTTGCTAAGGCAGCAAAAGTAAAGCAATCTGTCGCTGAATCGTGGCTATCGAGGCAAGCAGTCTGGCAAATTTATCTTCCTCCGCCTAAGAAAATATCATATGCGAGTTTCTCTGTCAGTGTCCCTAATGAAGTCCATCAGGCTGATCTTATGTTTCTTCCTTACGATACCGTTGACGGAGTTACATACAAATATGTTCTGACGGTTGTTGATATTGCAAGTAGGTACAAGGAAGCGGAACCGTTATCGAATAAAACAGCAACAGATATTGCTAAGGCGTTTAGCGAAATTTATTCACGATCTCCATTAACATGGCCGAAGCTTCTCCAGGTTGATCCAGGACGAGAATTCCTCGGTGCGGTTACTTCACTGATGAAAAAGAATAATGTTAAAATCCGTCGCGGTATTGTAGGTGTTCATCACAATCAAGCTATCGTTGAGAGATTCAATAAAACTCTTGCAGAACGATTATTCGGATATCAGTACGCGAGAGAATTTATTCAAGATAAACGATCTCGCGATTGGGTAACAAGATTACCTCACGTGATTAATGCGCTAAATAACGAAGTAACACGAACAATATCAATGAAACCCGCAACTGCAATTACAAAACCAAATATACCACTAAAGCGAGATTCTACTATTCCACCTGTGCTAGGTAGCGTCACGGTCAGATATTTATATAAGGAAGGAGAATCCGAGGGTGGCAGAAAAAGAGCAACTGATCCAAACTGGAGTGTTACGACACATAAAATATTGGCAGTAACAAGATCATCAGGAAGACCAGCAATTTATTTTCTAGATTCATTAGCGCCACAACGAGGATTTACCAAAGAAGAACTACAAGTAATTCCAAAAGATACTCAATTACCACCATCGTCGTTAATGTGAAATTTAATTCTACCTAACTGAGATAATTTTCTTACTCGAGAAACTGCTAGATAAACTAAATTTGACCAGGAAATTCTATCATCGACGATCCAGACTTGACCATCTACTGTTAATCCCTGTGACGAGTGAATCGTTGCTGCGTATCCAAGTTTCCATGGCGATCTTTCTGCGTTTATCGCATCATTGACAAGATTAATATCAACGAAAATAATATCGTTCAAAACTAATATTTTTTCTTCTCCGCACGGCAAAGTAACATTAATATTTTGTTTTCTAGTATCAGCGGGCCTATAGCATAATGGTACCGGCAACGTTGGAAATTTATCACAATGAAGTTTGAATAATATTTCCTGAATAACATCGCGAACAATTTTTCTGCTAGCAACGATCAAATGATCAGGACGCCACAAAGTTAGAAAATTATCCATCGAAGTTTCGTCGATTATTTTTCTCATCACATCACATTGAAATTTATTAGGTTGCAATCGAATCATTTTTTTAAAATCGGTCAGTAAAATATCATTAGATCTATAATCAGCGTCAATTTCTTCATAATAATCTACAAAATTTCTAAGCCACCTGTGAGGAGATTCACCATCAATAGGATCAGGTTGGCCGTGATCTCCGCACATTATTACTGCGGTATTTTTTTCTTCTAACCAACTCAGGAATGATTTTAGTATAACTAAATTTACTGTGCAAATTTCATCAAATATTATAATCTTGTTGATATATTTATTTCCCATTCGAGCTGAATCCCACAATCCACCGCTGTATTTGAAATAACTGTGATAAGTACAAGAACTAACGCCACGTTGTTTTATTTCTCGCGCTAATCTGTGAGTTGGAGTTAACACTATCATATCAGAATTTGAAAATAAGTTTATTGCTCTTGTTGTTTTACCACTACCGCCAGGACCATTAAGATAAACAAATTTATTTCGTGAAATCGGATCAAACGCAGATGCAGCCGTTGATACTTCATCGCATTTATCTTTATGAAATTTATCGCAATCTTCTACATCCGCGTCCTCACAATAATCTAGAATATCCTCGTTTTTTATTCTCCAAGTTCCCCAGGAACCATCGGTGATTAAATTTTCCAATCTACATTGAAATTTCTTATTGATATAAAATGAATCCGTTGCAACCCTTACCGCGATATCGGCAAATTTATTTATCATTGATAGCAAATTAATACTCACATAAGCGAGCATCGATGATCTTAAATGAGTATACTGCGCGGATTCTCCATCGAGATAAGTGATCACTGTACCCAATTTTTCTCCATCAATAATAATATTTTCTCTGTTGCAAAATATTCCACGCGATACCGTATCGGCAATAATAAAATCCATCTCGGCATCATTGATAAATAACCTAGCGTGGCGATGTTTATGATCAACTGATCCTCCTTGAGTAAATTTACCAATTATTTTTCTTCCAATATCTTTCGCGTTCTCACAATCTGTCGGCAACCACACCTCGGTCTGCTTTCTATACGATATAATTGCTTCACTTACCGTCAGTGATATTAACATCGACGAATCCAGCATATATCTCAACAATACCGTAGGGACCCATCTTCGCTGAGATAAATGCCGACCAAACCAAATATAACAAATTTTATGCAAATTTTCAGCAAGTTCGAATGAAGTAACATGAGCGAATCCTGTCATTACAAAATCGGGTAACGGTCCGTTAATTGCCACTCTCGTCATCTCGTTAGTAGGATGACCGAATTTAGCAAAGTAATTTGCACAATCGCCATACCCAAGGAAACTTCCAGGATAGCATGCGCTCATATCAACGGAAATCATATCTTCGAAATAATACTTGGTATTCCATAATCCTCCATGGCCGTATTCGATACAGCTAAGTTGAATATCATTAAGAAATTCATTTCTTGTAGGTTTCCACGAATTTCTTTCTCTGGCAGCATGAGCAGCAACAGACGGAACAGTAAAGCAATTTGTCAGTAATCGATCTGGATTAGACGAATACTTCTCCGCGATATTTCTCATCGCTTCGTGTAATATTTCATCTCGGTAAATATCTCCGCGTGGTAAGATAAATTGATCGTATCTTTCTTCGCTAGAAAATAACCAAATCGATATTGGATCGGACTTGGCTAATAGTTTGATAAACCTAAACATTGCATCGGAACTATCTTTGGATTCCACGGGATAAAACTTAACAACACGATCTCGTGGGAATATCATTACCGACTGACTCCACGCATGTGAATTATGATCAACAATTTCGATTGGTGTTCCTCGAGAATTATACGGCGATGAATATAATATTTCACCCGATAGTGTTTTAACCGTAATAGGAAATTTAAGTTTCTTACTTAACGCAGCAACATCATCGATTGATGCGCCATCAGTAACTGTCTTTGCCCATGAATTAATTTTATCCAATCTCAATTGAGTTAGACCAGATCCGCGACGGGCATTCCTCATATGTTCGATAACTCGCTCAGCTACGCAGTTTATTATCGGCGATTCCCTCATCGCAGGTAGATTTTTCACATCAGGATTATTATTCAGCCGATAAATTCCATAAACAACAGCACTAGAAGGATACGCCCTAGCATAATAAGGACCATCAATCCCCAGCAGCAATCCCGGTTTCGAATTTTTATCAAGAACAACATTTTTCTTACCGCCGCGTACCGGATCTCGTTTATCACGAATAATCCAAATGTCATCGGGCATTTGTGCAATAAATTTTATTCCGAAAATAAATCTCTCTTCTTTGTGTGAGTTTTTTATATGTTCGATTATCTTTTTCGCTCGCTCCAAATTCATCGTAGCATCAACAAAGTTAGTTTTCCAAGTTGACCAAACATGAATCGCTCCATCATCAAAAAATTCCTTCTTCGCACTATCAACTTCAGGAATGATATATTCTGCCTCATCGAGATCAAATAAATCCATTATTATATTTTAGACAAATATCTAAATATAATGAAGCAATGCGCGTGGATAACAGTTGGATCAACAAAATCATGTAACAAATCCTGCAGAGGCGAATACTGTGGTGCTCACATATACGAAATTCGACGAGGCAACAAAGGACCACAGCGATGTTTAATTTGTCAAGTTGGCATTCGAGGAAAGACAAGATTATGTTTCTCCTGTGGAGGGAAAAAATATCGTGAGTTACGGAGATATTATGAAAAAAGATCCTCCTCGGTAATAAAATGTGAAGAAGATTATATTAATCGTTTCAAAGCAAATTTCGATTTAAACAAAGAGAATATCATATATGGAAATGAAATCAGCGATTCCCATGAGTGAATATAAATCGCATCCCATCATCGAAGGTTACGAAGCATCTGAGGATGGTAATGTCAGAAACATCAAAACAAAGAAACGTGTTGGTAGTATTTGTAATTCGGGATATCTCAAATTTACAGTCCATAAAAGAAATGAAAGAACAGAATGTTATTCGAATCATAGATTTATATTCGAATGCTACAAAGGACCAATAGAGAGAGGACTTGTTATCGACCACATTGACGGTAATAAACTTAACAATAAACTTTCCAATCTGCGCGCGGTAACCCAGAGTGAAAATTCAAGATTTGGTAATAACCGTGGATTTCCTAATTATTCGAAGACTGTTAAATCAGTGAATCAGGCAACAGGTGAGGAAATCGCGTTTACATCGATGAGTGCAGCAGCAAAACATTTCTTTATTGAACCACGATCAGTACAATTTGTGGCAGAAGGAAAATATAACGCAACATTTTCTTATGATGCTGATTCGTGGATCAAATTCTCCTATGTACCAATAATATTTGATTCGGAGAGTGACGAAGAATAATTGAATATCTCCGCAAAACAAAAAAAAAAGATTAATTTTTTGAAAATTCTCCTGGGTTTTATTTATTTTTTTCGCCCATTTTTCCCACGGATACAGATTTGGAAAATCTCACTTGCGATTTAAAAATCGGGAATCAGAGATTCTCACGATTTCACCAAAAGATTGATACTCACAGTTTCTCCTCGTATATCAAGTAAATTTCCTTTCTGATCCGTTAATTTGAAATTTATTCTTGACAAAAATCGATTATGACATCGCAGGTAAAACGGATTCATTGGTTCCTTGATTATCAAATAACCGGGAGATGCGCTAGGTGAAAATGAATACAATATAAAACCCTGATGGGCTTGATTTGACTCTGACGCATCAACATTGTAACTACCCTCTACAACATCCGCGTGAAGATAAATCGCGATAACTTCCGTTATATTAACGATACCCGGCGATATATGTCGTCCACCTTTGTCAGGATCGTTATTGTGTTTAAGAATTAATTCTGAATGTATTTTTTTGGTCCATGCGGCATGTAATTTCGGAAATAAATCATCAATGGTATCAGTGACGGATTTTCTCATCGCATCAAAATCAGAATTGGGAAATTTGAAATTTGGCAGTGTTTCCTCGGTTAATTCAAATACTCTCATGAATTTTTGTTTTTCACCCGAGTTCTTGATCAACTCGAATTTGCTAATAGGAAGAACATATTCGGCAATTGATATATCGTCGACTATCGCCCGAATAAACATATCATGATAATATTCAATATCATTTGCAAGTTGATTTAAAATTTTCACGTGCTTTATAATTTCGCTACATGAACTAGATTTATTTAGGATGCATTCATGAAATGATCCTCGCAATAAATTTAATTGTAATTCGTGTTCTTGAATAAACTCGTCTAATGTTCTTCTTACCAAGATACCGTCTATGGGGGCTATTATCCTGTTAATGTGGGTAGCGTCGAAGATTTTCACATCTGGGGGGATTTTAGGAAGAGGCAACCATGAGAGAATTCTTTCGTTAATAAAAGTGAAAGCAAATATTACCAGGTTAAATTTGTGGTTATTCATGAGATTGATGGCGCTGTGGATCAGAGGTTTGTGTTTGATATCTCCATACCATCCTTCGTCGGTTGTAAAATCTTCCTTTTTTGGTTCCGGTATTTCTGGAAGGGTTTCATCATACCAACCTGGAATAATAACATCCGATTTCTTTGGTTTTATCAGAGGTGCGACCTCGGGCCAACCTAATATATTCCTGATCGATGATTGGTAAATATCTACCACGTACGGTGATTTCACTTCTATCATTGACGATAGTGTTGGATCATGTGAAGATATCTTTATTCCCGGAGTAGCATCGCCGGTTAAATTTGATATTCTAGTGGTAAACTCATTATTCAGCTGATCAATTTCGTAACTACCGGTTGGTATACCAACGACGATCCAATCGGGTGTTCCATCGGGTTTATTTTTATTTGCAAAAACAAGTGAATTATTTGGCATCAAATTACCGAATGATTTCGATCTAACATTAGGCCAGCTATTGTAGACGCGCAATTGTGTTAATGCAATTTCGCTAACGTTAATTGGTGTTGAGAAATTAATACTAAACTCGGGTTTCGTTGAACTTAGCGATATTAACGTTGTTGTCGGCGGTGTCGTGTTTGTCACGATCTTGGCTAACTCGGACATTATTAATATTCATTTGTTCAATCTCCGAGTAAATACTAATCATTGAAGAAAATTCTAGATCGGATATAATACCGTCGTTGAGACTTTCAGAAAGTAGCAATGATAACTTCGAGTATGCGTCATTGATCTTAGTTAGTTTACTTTTGTACGAAGATAGTTTCTCACTTGTGCACGATGAGATTTTTTTCGCGATGATATTAAGAACACCCGCGATTGCTGTTGTTGACGAGATTATTATTGTTGCTACGATTGGCGCGATTGTTGTTACCGCGGATAGAATTATTCCTGCACCAGCGACCACAGCTGATACTGCGTAAACAGCAACATCAATGATAACTAATTTGCGCTGGTATTTATTTATTTTTGTTTGATAATCGTCTAGTTGTTTTCGCAACGAATCCTGCCATGATCGCGCCTGATTGTAACGGTAATCCGATGCTGTCATTTATTAGTATCCTACGATAACAATTGCATAATCATTATTTATCCAAATACTTCCAATCCCGACAAAAATTCGAAAATTACAAAATAATCCACCGGTCCTGTGGTAGTTCTATCTGGTGGTTCCAGATTGCATACTGTATCCTCATCTTTTTTTAGTGAAATAATAAAAGATGAGGGATAAAATTCGTGGATTTTATGCCACGATCGGATTCTAAATTTCGTATCAGAGATAATATGTATTCGATATATACCGGTAATTGGCACGGTGAGACTAAAATCGGTTGTGGCATTTTTAATACTCCAAATATAGGATTTTGTCCTTAACACGAATGGCACACTGCAGGTAAGATTTTTTGTTTCTACTTCCTCTGGTATCGAAATTCGCGATAATCTTCCAAATTTCATTGATGATAATTTTGTGCTGATTTCGTTGATGTTTGTTGTTAAAGTAAGAAATTTCTCATTGATAGCTTTTATTTCTCCGTGATACACTGATGGATCGAGTTTCTTATGTGTTAGTTCAAACATTTTATTGATATTGTCGTTAACTTCCTTAATGGTTTTTTTTGTTTCTTCATGTGATTTTATATCGACTTTATGTTGCAATAACATATGAATTACTTCGAGATTATCTTTTATTATTCTAATCGCTTCGGAATTTGCATCATTTCCTTGAGATGCGTTTATTTTCTCGATATCTTCGTTGATTTTTTTTATTTTCTCGCTAAGATCGTCATGTGATGCTTGATCGGCTTTCTTATTTGATGCGGAGGAAGAATCGCTGGATGTTTTTATATCCTCGTCAAATTTTTTGCTAAATTTAGCTAAAGCATCCTCAAGTTTTTTAAGGTCGTTATTTAGCCTATTAAGTCTTTTTGTCATTCTATCCTGAAGATCGTCGTGTAATGCTTTATCGGCCTTCAGGGGTAACTTCGCTATAATATCGGCGATATCAGCAATAGATTTTAATACCATCTCCGATTGGCGAGTAAATTGACTAATGTGATCGCGGTATTCGTCTCGCTTAATTATATCAGTTATTTTAACGTTGCTAGTTTGTAATCGCCCTTCTGTATTTTGAAATACAGCAACTTCACCAGGATCAACTTCTGACAGCGATAAAAGATTGTTAATATCGCTCTTGGTTGCAAACTTTGATGTATCGATGTCGACTGCGTCTTTTTTTTCTTTTCTGAAGAGAGATCTACCGTAAATGTCAACCATGATATTTATCTACGGTATATTCAAATAAAATTTTGCGATAAGGACGAGATGATTTTGAAATTGCATCAAGGACATTAATTGACTCCGGGCCGCATATTGGTGGATCTGCTAATGTTTGTGTTGGAAGTGTTGAATACCAAACCGAAAGTTTTAGTTTTGACACATATTTGATAAATTCATTTGGCGGTGCTAATCCGTATGAGTCGAAGTAAATGATTTCGCGAGGATTAATCGCGTAAGCAACCCAGTGAGTGCCAGGACCAGAATTTTTATCGAGGTTTATTATTCCTGTCTCGGTAGGATTTGGTTTATCTGGTAGTTGATCTCGCATAAATACGCCTCTGAAAAATTTTATTTTCTTTTTTTTTGCTTCACTGATTAAATCTAAATTTGAGGCTGGTAGGCTCGACTTAGACCGGATCCGTACGGGGGTCGTCTTAGGTAAAGGCCTGATCCTTGTTGCGGCTGCAATAATTTTGCGAGAAGAGAGGGGAAGAGAAATCCTCCCTTTTTTTTGCGATATCTTCCTCCGACGACCTTTCTTCCTAATGCGGAACCTATCCCTCCAAGTGCACCTAATCCTACTGCCTTTGCAATCATGGGGGCCGCTGCAGCTATTAATCCTGGAATAGCGGCGAATAAAGGAAAAATACCACCTACTTTGATCATATCTCTGATTGCGCCTATCGAGAGATTCAAGCGAATACCAGTATTTGCTGATCTGGCTCTGGTGAAATGTCCGTGTTGATTTTTAGTTAACGATAGTTTGTTAGGTCCACCGTGAAGTTGATTACTTTTCAAAGTTAAACTTAAACCTCGTCGCGCTGTTGTTGCTGCATGAAGTTTTTTCACCTGACCGGGGGTCAGAGTTACGCTGACGTGATCGTATGGCATATTAATAATCACTTTATCTAAATTTAGAATTTATCACATGTTCTCTACGGGAGCGTCGATGACTCTCATTCTTCCACTAATACCTTCTAGGATCATTGTTCTATCGCTGAGAATAACCGCGATTGCTCTTGCTGGTCCTCCCGTGTTAATTCTGGCTTTGAAATGAATATCGACAACCGACTGCTTTACCAAATCGAGATGTTCCAGGGAAAAGTAATAGATGGGATAGAGAGTATTAAAATCTAGTTGTGATATTTGCAATCCGGTATCAATATTTTGATCACGTCCCATAAAACTTAATAATCGATGATACGCGCGTGCCGTCGAATTGTTCTCAAAATCGATGGCTATTTCCTCGGATGGCTCCTGTTGGCCATTTATTCTCAACGATACGTTTGTTGCCTCTAATCGATCGAATATCATGTTACTATGTAATTGATCGTCTCTGATCATGCTTTGCAGAGCAACAAAGATATGTCTAGGTGCGGAAGAGCCTTGCTGTGACGCAATTCGCCAAGTAAATATTCCGTCCAAATTAACATTTTCGTTGGAGTCAGTCATTGTTGTCAACCAAGACATGATGGATTTTCCTCCTTGATTCATAAACGACAGTAATTTTTCTTCTATGATCATTGATGGAACTATTGCTGGCATCCACAAGGTAATTTTTTCAAGGACAACTTTACCAGGATCACCAGGATCTCGCCAAATGGCTCTGTCATCATTGGCATCTCGAACGAAAGATATCGTATGCTTCGCTCCGTAAATAACTTTTCTGAAATGTCTGCAAAATCCAAAAATATGAGATAATGGAATTGCACAGGAGAATTTTCGTTCAGCTCCCTTCAACATATTTTTTCTTATGGCAAATCCAAGATTGTAATTGCCATTGGGGGCAATCATCGCTGAACGAACATCAGCGGGTTGGCCAGCGGGGTCTACCGGTCTACCAATATCAAATGGTAAATGTTCAGGGTAGTTGGAATTATCCTTGGCAAACATCATACTAGGACCGGCTGATCTGGTAAAATCATCCGAGTATCTCGCTAGACCTATGATAGTCGTTGCTATATCAACGTTGTTCGTAATTGATTCAATCTCTCTTCCATCAATCATGTAAGTGGCATTCTTGAATAATGCCATGATACCATTATTGACAAACCCAACACCAAAATCCGCATCGTAGTTGGTACCATCAGCTGCCTTTACAATTTTACCAACAAATTCGATATACGCCTCAGATGGAAGAAAATATCTTGTTGTATCGTGGACTTGAATTTCCTTTCGATTTCTTGAATCTGGCTCAACTACATCGTACGAGAAATACTGGAAATCTCGCACTGATGTATCCCTACCTACTGGCTCGTCCATATCAAATACTTCATTTGACACTTGTGCGAACATTTATTACTAATAATATCGTCTAAAACGAAGACCACTACCTGAAACAAAACTTGTATTTACAAGATTTTTCTTAGCAACATCCTGTGCTAGATTTGTATTAGCAACTTCCTGCGCTAGATTTGTTATAGCAGCTTCCTGTGCTAGATCATTTATTTTTTTATTTGCCGCATCATTTATGGCCTTACTGACTTCAGGTGGCATTTCTCTGGTAATAGGTAATTTGACGGGTTGCTTTTTACGTACTAAATTTAATATTTTATTTTTGATAGCGTTGAAGCCTTTACTGGCCAAATTACCGATACCAGAAATGGCAGTCTCGCCGATCTTTCCTATCGCTTTCAACCCAAATTGCTTAATCACGGGTCCAATTTTAGGTATTACTCGCGTGACAAGACTTCCAATGATATCGCCAAATCCATTACCGTGAATATATTTGTATACTGGCAATCGAGAGTTTACTATGCGGACCTGATTAGGTCTGCGTTGATGTTTATGAATAATCATGTTATTTCAATTGTATTGATTTAATCGATGAGTTCATCGACAAACTCCTTGTAAATGTGAGAATCGATGATACCACCACGGAATAATCGCTGACAAATATCTGATGCTTCGTTGACTATCTCACGGGAGTTATTTCCAGCTCGCTTTCCTCCGATTAATACTTCAAGGCGAGATACATCGTTGACAACACTGTCAGGGCAAACTGAATATCCGCTTCCTGTTTTTTTTGTTTCTGGAGATTCCAATGACGTTACGTAGAATAAATCGTCTGACGGCGATGAAGATTTCTTCTTCTCCTCTGATGATGACCCCGGCGATGTCCCTGACGATGTCAGTGGTGAATATATTTCTGGTGGAGATGGGGGAGTCCCAGCCGGGTGTCTTTCTAGTTTTTTACCCTCAGGATCGTATAATAAATATTTCTCAGTGGGACCCCTGTAGTTTGACGCTGTTGGTTCCGGAGGTGGGGAGCGCCAAGAGGGGAATGCAGAAGGTTCCCTTGGATATAATGTAGGAGAGAAAAGAGGAGAGTGGTGAGGATCAAAGGAAAATGATTCAGGACTATCACTTTTAGGTGGTGAACCTTTATCTTTAGGTGACGAACTTTTACTTTTGGGTGACGAACTTTTACTTTTAGGTGGCGAAATTGTCTTTCTCGCACTCGCAGTTCTATATTTAATAACATCTGATGAAAATTTTCTAAAATTTTCATCATCATATTTTACTGGTTTTTCTGTACTACCAAAATACATCATTGCTAGCCAATCAATTTCGTCAATTTTATCAACATCAATATCTTTTCGCAAAAGTAATCTTTTATTTTCCGGAGAATTATCCGCAGCCATCTGAACTGTTGAATCATAGTTGCGAGTTAAATGCAACATGTTTTCATCCAAATAATTTTCAGCAGATATTCTAGGATTAATTCTAAACACACTAATAGCCGGTGATGGTACATATTCGGGAACAATTATTGGTTCATCACTCTGATCTTTTTTCTTTCTTGATTTTCTTTCTTTTTTCTGTGGTGGAATATCTTCCTTTGGTCTAGCTCCTAATTCCTCTGGTTGAAATATTGGCTCCTGTGGTTGAATATCTTCCTGTGGTGCTGCTTTTCTTCCTCGTGTTTTAGTTTTTTCTTTTCTTTCTTGTTGTTTTCTTTCTTTCTCTTGCTGTTTTCTTTCTTCTTTTTCCTGTTGTTTTCTTTCTTTCTCCAGTTGTTTTCTTTCTTCCGCCTCTTGCTTATTATATCTTTGTGTATCTCTTGCTGTTTCTAAAAATCTTCTGTAACGCGGATCCGCTGTCTTCCTTATTGATGTTGTTTGTGTGTAAATTTTATATACCATATCATACCAACTATCGCGAGTTGCATATCTTTTTTTCCCCACTGCAGTCAAAAATTCAGTTCGACTACTAAAATATTCCTCCGCAAATTGGCCAATCTCATCTATATTATACAATGTCGAGAGGGGCTGTGATATTATTTCCCATCCCTCATCGGTGAAATTTTCTCTTAAATTATCGATATTAAACTTCCCTTTTATCATTGAGATTTTTCTTCCTCCCGGTTTTCCACCTCCAGGTTTTCCTCCATCAGCAATTGCAAGTTGTTGCGCCGCTGCTGCTATTGCTAATCGCTCGGGTAATGTTCGTGATTGATCCTCAATACCTTTCAACATAGGAAAAATTCCACGTTTTCTAGCATCTGGATCTTTTTCGTCGCCATATACAACCTGTTCAATTGTTCCGGTCACTGGCTTCAACCATTTTGCCGAAGTTTCTGAAATTCCATGTTGCATATCTTCGTAACCACGAACATTTCTCTTAAATAATTGTTTTGTCGGAATGAACTTCTTTAATGTCGCTAATTGCTCTCGTGCTAATCTGGCCGAATGAGGTTCTCCAACTGTGCTAACTTTTCGACTCATCTTATTTTCAACTATATTGTTTTATTGTGAAATAAAATTAGTATCCGCAACCCAAATTTGCACCATAATTCATTATGGCACAAACAAATTTTACAATACCCCCCCAAAAAAAATGCTGCTTTTTTTTATGCCTGAAAATGCATCTTGGGTTGAAATTTTGCGGATTAATTTGCGTAGGAGGCGTTATTTCTGCTTTCTGAGGCTTCTACGGATAAAGTTTGTGTGGGAGGGTTAAATTTATCTGAGCCACCTGGTCTGTAGAACTTCCCTGCTGCTTATCAGTGTATGACAGTTAAATTGAGCTATATCATCGATTAACAGAAGCTACGAATTCATCAACAAGCAGTGAACAATCATCTTCACAATAAATGTCAAACATAAGCATCCATAAGCTGTCAAGACAAGTTGTTACACTGGATATATAATCATCCATTTATTTCAAACAAGCTGTGAAAAACGAACCTCACGTCCGCTATGTCTACGCTGGCCATTGCAAAGGATGCTTTAATAGATTAATGTTTATCGTCGTGTCTTGACAACCATTTTGCGCGCGCACACCGGAAAGTCATGCTATATATTTGTTACTTGTGAACGTATTCGTGGGCAGTACGCTATATATTGTTCCCGTGGCCGTATTCACGGGCAGAATGCTATATGTTTGTTCTTCGTGAACGTGTTTTTGGGCAGTTACTTTGTCATCTTCAACCTAAAGGTCAAAACTGCCCATGAAATTTATATATCTGCCCACGAACCGAAAACATGAATAGGACTATAACATAAGTGTATATACTTATTTTCAACATATACATAATTACTATGTAAGAAATACAACCTATGTATATGTATTTTGATTTGAAATGTAAACTATATCATGTCCTTCCCGTAAACCCACTTTCGGGATGACTGCCCACAACGCACCTAAAACATGTATATATATATATATATATATATATGCCTAGAGAAAATATCTGAGGCAATATTGTATTATAGCAAAAGTTTTCTTTATATTCACACATTTCTTCACTTCGACGAATGAAATATACATTTTTGATTATCCTATGACACCTAATTCATCGAGACAAATTCATTTCGTGTCGACAAAACATTTCCATTAGGTGTGAAACAAATCAAAGCTATGTCATATATTATGTCAAACAGGAATAAAGAGAGGTGGTTGTTTCTTAATTACTGCATAGTTGTTATGATAAAAGTATGATTGATGAATCTACGTTAACCTAAACTAATTGAAATGTTTTCATGATTGATATGCTTTATTATAGTTTATATGATCATACTCACCAACAGCCATTGAGTTAGATATGAAGAGAATCAAACAGGTGAGGAAATTCAAGACTTCCATCATTCGCAGACTTAGTGGAATGGGTTTCCAAAATAGTGAAATGAAGGCAATGTATTTGTATTTGTCCAGTATTCCAAATACGTGTCTGCACTAGGATGAACGTTAGTAATGAATGATTAAATATATACTAGTCGCAAGGGAGATGAGAAACGTCGATTTCAGTCAATAAATGGGATGGCATGTTGATATGGCTGCGCCAATTTACCCATTATAATTGCTTGACCATTTGAACTTATTTCGTTATAGGCAACCATATTGATTTGCAAATATCTGATTCTAAAGGCCTTGAAGAAGCTACATTTCTGCACCTGCATGCTCAGGTCCATATTTATTTATTTTGTCACTCTTGGTATTTATTCAGTATTGATATTAGTGCTTGATTTGATTTGAAACATTTCTACTGAACTTTGAAAGGTTATCATTAAACACTATTTAATTATAACCGTTGATAGAGTGCTGGTAACTAACTAGGGTTGTAATAACTTTGTGTGCTGAAATGACTCATATTCATACCAAGAAAAATAGATATTCAAAACATCTGCAGTCACGGTTTTAATAGTTTGTAACTTCTCTTGCCATAACCTACATTACATACAAAACAATGGTCAGCATTTGTACATAAAGTTCAAGAATAAAAGAAATGATTTAACAAAACGTATACTACGAAAGTTGGTAACTTTATAATAGCTTCCTTTGGTTTTGGAAATTATTGTTTTTGTTTTTCTTTTCTATTCTCTCGCTTTCTCATATGCATTTAATTTCCATGGGTACATCGGTGAAAAGTAATATTTTCATCTTGACTAATTGTTATAATACTCGCTTGGTCAGTAGAGATTTTCCGGGCTATCATTTATATAAATTTGTAGAACATATTCTTCCCAATCAATTCCGTCTGACGGATGCGTTCATTCCTGACACAAAATGTGCTTTAGGGTGTGTCGTAAAGGGACAAACATAACAATGCACTTATAATCTTTTCTTTGCTAACAAACTTAAATCAGACCATCCGTGACAAACATAATTCAAAATAGGTACTGGAAGCCTCCTCAAATGATACGAACTGACTGAAGACTTGCTGTAATGTATGAAACGAACTAACTCCAGACTTGTTTTAATGCATGCAATAAGCTAACTCAAAACGTGTTGTATATCTCATATTAGCATTCATGACCAAACGACTAGTGCCTGCTTTTAAAGTATGCTCGTAGGAATTATGAAGAACAGACACAAGAAGTTTTGTAATACATGCAGTTAATAATAATAAAGAACAGAGATTGATATCATGTTTCTCCAAATCAACAGAATGTGCTCTAGGGCGAGGAAAAATCATTGAGTCATTGTCGCGCACCCACCACCTCAAAAAATAATACAAACAATATGAATCCATGCATTAATTGCTCACTTTCCTGACGTGTATTGGCTGAATTGCAGGTAATAAAGTTCATCGCTTTAAACAGTTTTGTATCTAGCTCTTTTGGCATTTTAAGGGATGGAATCGATCAGACATAAGATAATTCTTAAAATGCTTATACTTGTATCCAATCTTTTCTCGCGTCACATGTACATTACAAGCAAATTATACATGACAGAAATGTTTGCATTTTCTAAATAGCAACGTCATATAGGCGGAAGAGGGACAACTTCCAGCTGTTTGCTGTTTTTGCATGAATGTGTATGTAACTTATCAAATTATAATTTAAAATAAAATAATGCAATAAGTTTTAATGAACATATTTAAGCCAGGTTTACCATGTGCTGCTATATCAAATGTTATTGTTACAATATACATTGTTCTATTTTGCAAACCTTCATACAATAATTAATTTTAAAGAGAGTAAATTATGCCAGTGCCAGCTTTGAAAGAATGCTTGCGTATAGTTATGCTATCTCATATTTTATAATCCTAGTGTAAAGCTAATGCCAATATCTCCAAATGATTTATGTGCACATTCATTGAAATAAGCAGCTTCATAATTAGCATGAAGATATCTCGTTCACATGAATATGAGCAAGTAAAAGGTTGTATTGCAACACAGTTAAAGTTGATTTCTCCTTTTCACAAGAACGCTATAAAATGGGGACCTAATGTTAATTTCCCTTTGGATCCCAAGTGCCATATCATTTTCAGTTTAGTCCATTATATCCAACTCATCCGAAGTGTGCAGCAGTTTATCAGTTTTTCCTTTCCTCTATTAAGACATTCTCTCAAATTGTTTTTCTCCTCATATATTGTTTTAATGTGTTTTCTCATCAACAAATGGTTCCTTTCATACGAAGTTTTTTGTTTATGTCTTTTACTTTGCATTATGAATTCGTTGTATGTCCTAATATGATTTTATGATATTTTATCTTTGTTTCGTAGGGTTATTGGTGAAACCGAAATTATAAAGCCACACAGGTTCCAATTTGGTATCTTGTGAAAAGCTAGGTCAATATAAGAAAAAGAAGATCCACTGATCAATCGGCTGTTGAAGTGTTGTAATGAGTGACTAAGTTCTCCCTCCTAATTCATATCGACATAAGACTATTCATCTGAGAAATATTAAAACTGAAATTTTTATAAGTTTTGATATTTTTCAAAAATAGTCCTCTCATGGCCCATGAATTAGCAAAGACCAAACTCAACTAGTCATTACTTTACTCGACCAAAAAGAGAACTTAAGGTTTTATAGAAATACAAACTAAATAAAAATACACCTTGATGTTAGAGGTCAGACTCTCTTGACCATACATGGAAATCGGTTTCGAGCTAAATCTTATAGTACTTATACCATTGACAATAAAATAAATGACTAAAATTACATCATTAACACCCCCGGAGGTGGAAACCGAAACTTTATGATAACAAAGTATAACAAAGGTGGAAACTATGGAATGAAATCTGACTGTAGTGACATCGCTTTAACCAATATTGGGAATTCAGAAATATTAAACAATCTGGCCATAGGTTTTCACATCTATAACCAGAAGAATAGATTAAACCAAAACAGCCAGTACATGAATATGAGCACTTTCAAAACGAAAAAATAATATCTATCATAAGGTTGAGATTGCAGCTTCTCAACTAAGACAATTTAGAAAAAGAAAATTAATATTGACAAGATAAAGATTTTATAGGAAGAAGTAAGAGTAACTGGTGTTCATCCATGTTCACGATGCTTTGTGGTTTCTGAACCAGATGACAGCTGACGTGTACAAGTTAAGGTCAAAGCTGTGCTTGAATTCCCTGTGCCTATCATCAAAGAGCACCTGATGTGATATTTTAGGCATAGCTGGATATTCTGTGAACTATTGTTTAAATTTTAGTCAAATGTTAAAGAGGTCTGTTGGCACAAATGATGTAGGAGCTGATGGAGTATATATTCACAGAGATGAAAAGGGTGTGGATCACCCAGAGTCATATGTTTAAACAGGCGCTAGAAAATTCAAGGAATAGTTGACTTTGATATTCGGTTTGCAACATAAGTGCATTTTAGTTCAGCTTCTCCATCGATAATTACCAACCCTTTACGTTTTTCATCAAGATGAAAAAAGAAATCGGTGCTTGATGAGATGGAGTTTGATGCTGCCGGAAATACACATTACACAAACTCGCACACAAACATTATATATATATATATATATATATATATATATATATATATATATATATATATATATATATATATATATGTGTGTGTGTGTGTGTGTGTGTGTGTGTGTGTGTGTTCTTGCGTGCGTGTCGTGATCGTCCATTGTCTAGAAAAAAGTCAAGATCTGTTGAATACATTCTACAGCGGTAGCTTAAAACATAATAAAATTAAAAGTACATGATGAATATTGTGTTTGACATGACTTACAAAGTCTCTGAGGAGTTAAATGTAAAAATGAAACTCATCAGGAAGTTTAAACATTGCCCAAGCTTGCTTTCAGTCCAGCACCTCCTGACGGTTTGCTTCGATTAAACGAAAATGAAACAACGTAATAACATGATATCATACATGGACCTAATGAATATGAAGAATATATACAAACTGAAATAAGCTATTATACATTTCACGAGTTAACTCCATATATCGTAGAAAATGCAGGAAGTATTTACCCTATCACCCGGTACTTCTGGGATTATTTTATTCAACATTTGGGAAGGGGAGTTTAACACTATCTAAAGAGCCACATGTAGAGGGAGAGACAGCACTAGTAGAATGTCTAGAAAGATTGCCTACCATTTCAAAATTCGAATATAAATATCAGAAAGATTTGAATATGAAGCCTATACAAAATGTCAAATGTTGTTTGATTTGAAACATGAGTTTCATCAGAAATATATTACTTGCCCACAACAATTTTATCAAATAATTGTGAACAATGCTGACTCTGTACGATAGAGTATTACCAAGCAGCACATGAACACATTCTCCTTATTGCATGACAAACACGAAGAATGACTAGTATACAAAGTCACTTTATACGAGAGATGGAAGCATATTTCATCTACATGAAGTTTCCTTTTCCTATTCAAGAACGGAATCAATGTTCATTGTCTTTGCTCGCATTAGCTCCTCCATTAAAATAATATATATATATAGCATTTCAACAGTTAAAAACTGAGTAAATATTCAAGCAAATCAGGTTTAGTTGCTTGCAAATCATGATGCGCAAAAGTGATCAGTCAACCGAAAGAGATTTGTTTCATGAATTTGATAACCAACACCATGGTCGATCGGTATCATATAAAATAAGTGATCGAAAAGTGAATATAATTCCTACAAAGAATGTGGACTACAACGTGACACCGGGTTGTGTCGACATCATGATCGCAGACACAAGATCCATTCAACATATTCCCATGAACCTAGGTTGCCCTTTGGGTTGTCCGCAACGAGGAATATTCATGCCATCCAATCCAAAAGCTTGCATCAGTTTCCTCGGGCCGTATGTTCAGATCAGTTGGGAAAACACAATTGGAAATATTTTTGATGGGCTAATTAGTATATAATGTCCTTTTTCTTGTGGGTGGTGACTCGTGTGGAGACGCAAGTACCTTCTTATGTGGAAAACCACATTGGATCAGATGGTGCAAAGGCGGTAAACATTAGCTCTCGGTACATTTTGAGAGTAAAAACATATTAATTATTATGCTTCACTGTTACCCTTGGCATTAGGTATTAGTGTTAAAACGAATACAAACGATAAGCCGCCTATGCATAAATGTGGCCATGGCTTCTTTGGTGGCAGCCATCTTCCCGGTTTATCCCATAGGCTGCAATATCCTGTCATAAGGTTGGAATTCTTAGCACGGGAAGCAAGGATACAAATGAAGCCTCAAAAGCAGCGTACTTTTAAGCATACAGAATCACGTCAGTTTGGTTATGTAAAATAAGTTTGGTTGCTCTCGTCCGGATTCACCACAAGGCTTTCAGAACGTGTGGAGTTTTACATTCAGCAACGTCAAAGCATCACTGTCCCAGACACATGCGTCTAGTTTGTTGACCTAAAGTGAGCTGCTGTTTCTGACCTTTGGCGTCCTTTTCAACCCTTGTCAAAGTGATCTTTCGCAAAGGTCTTACAATTACCTTTCTGTTTATGTTTGTCGCCGCAAGGATCATTCGATGCGAGGATCTCAACATTATAACACCGTCAGCATCGACTAGTCATCTTTGTAATACGTAGCTTACAACAAATGGGTGAGCAACAAAATATAGACAAGGAACATAAATTGTTGACCTACGGATTACCAAAACTAGGGGTGCTAGACTATCTGCACCTACTCAATGTTCATTCAGGTCAGTTTCCGAAGAAACGTAAGGAGGCAAATTTAAGAAATATCCACGAAGAAATAGAAAAACATATAATCTTGAAGAAAGAAATACATACATAAGAACGCTAATAGACAAAATGATACGTTATTATGTCACAACGTTGCTGACAAAGTTTGAAGAGGCTATCAAAACCAAACTATCCTAGATCAATGGCACACGAAGCTAAGTATACACGTGAAATAGTGCATAACAGTCATAAATTTTTACATCCCTAGACGACAATTTTTCACCTGTTTATCACTGTATACTTAACTCTTAAAGAATATCTTTACCTTGATCATTGGTAGATCTTTGTTTATCTAAGACAGAATATCTTTACATTGATTATTGGTATATCTTTGTTTATCTACGACAGAATATCTTTACATTGATCATTGGTAGATCTTTGTTTATCTAAGACAGACTATCTTTACCTTCATCATTGGTAGGTCATTGTTTAGCAAAGACAGAATATATTTATCTTGATCACTGATAGCACTTTATTTATCTAAGACAGAACATCTTTACCTTGATCACTGATAGCTCTTTGTTTATCCAAGACAGAATATCTTTGCCTTGATCATTGGTAGATCTTTGTTTATCTAAGACAGAATATATTCACCTTGATCATTGACAGCACTTTGTTTATCTTAGACATATTATCTTTACCTTGATCATTGATAGCTGTTTGTTTATCTAAGACTGAATATATTTACCTTCATCATTGGTAGACCTGTGTTTATCTAAATCAGAATATCTTTACCCTAATCATTGATAGCTCTTGATCAGTGCCTGCTCTTTGTTTAGCTAAGACAATTACTAAACGTCTTGTTGAAATTAAGACAAAAGAAAGTTAAATAATAGATGTAAATAATATTTTAACTTGCTAGAAAAAGCGGAGAGCTTAGTTCTCTTAATCAAACCTTTGAAAGATCCCAGATCAAACAAGTGGGTTTATTCACCTTAGCATATGTATAATTCTGAGCCGACAATGGCACAATTTTCGATCAAATTCCCCACGACTCGAAATGGTCAGATACGTTAATGGATTTATTCTAACCTTATTATTATGAATATTGTGCAAATTAGGAATAGCGTATGTGGTGAAGTATTTACATCAGATTAGATCGTAAGAAATCATATAAAAGGGCATACCGATGACAAATGTGAAGAATGCTGTAAGTTGTAGATGTTGTATTTAAGGCCGTGTACACATGTCACATTGACCGTCTTCAACAAATAAATACATGCATACAACTTTTTTGCAAGATCAACATTATGTAACTGTAAACCATTTGTACTTGTCAAGTGCATTTGCATATAACATTATGCGAGGAGATAGCGCATCCCCTCCTTGTACGTTTACGTTTCTCTCATTTTGCTATGTTTCCACTTTGAATCCAATTCTAATAATATTTAGAAAACAATTTAAAAGATGAATTTTCTTCATAAAGAATGTATTATTTACGTGGGTTTACCATATATGGATGATATGTTCAAATATTTGTAATCTGTAGTATTGATGCTCAGTTGTAGTATATTGTATTGTAAACTATCTTCACCTATTAGTACTATATACTTTGAATGTCGATAAAAAAAACAATATACAGATGTTCTCCAGCCTTAAGGTAATAATCCAGTAATTTCGTCGCTGTTATTAAATTTTTAATGTTTAATATGTATTTTGCATACAGTTCATTGTGAAACGTGTTTTATTTTTGTCATTCATTAAATAGGAGAGGACATTTTTACTACTGTGTGTATTTGGCTATTCAAAATTATTCTATATTTAGCCATATTCAGGAAAATCTGTCTATGAATGTTTGTTCCCACAACCTTTCAATAGGATTCATCTCAGCCGATTCGGAAGCTGTCATACAGTTGGATTCGAGTGAAGATCCAACAACCAAAACCAACAAAGGTTTCTCCATCCCTTGCGACAGTTCGAAATTCTTAGAACATAATAGCAAGGTAGACTAGTAACATCCAACATTAACAAAAACATATTAGTCTCATACAGAAATGTTTGATACTAACTGTTGACATTACAATACACTGTAGAGATCAATTCAAAGGTAAATTTTGAGCAGTCCATCTTTACCGTTTTATTTAGCCTGAAGCAACTGTCAATAGCACAATAGCAGTCATCCTGTTTTGCCAAGAAAGCACGTAAATATTTCAAACTTTTATACTAAATTGCAAGCTGCAATGTAGCGAGTGTAGCAAACATCTCATATTTGGTCACTTTCCAGGACCATGCTTATGAATGAACAACTGAGTAGCCATAAATACCACGTTTCTTGTAAGATTTTAAACACTTTGAATATGCACTTACATGATCACGATCAAGTATACGTTCGATAGTGAGCGTGGTTCACGTATACTACTGAGGTGAACATACAACTGCTTGGATGAATTTGTAACTACTTTCGTGGGTGTATTCTTCATGCAGCTTTGAGTAAACATGGTCAAGAGACATTAATTATAAACAGGTTAACAGAGTATTATTACGCGCAAGATCTGCGCATATTAATCAAATTCAGATCAGGTAGATCTGGTGTTCAAATCGTATTTATTTTAATATTTTCTATGTCACAATGCCGTCTTCCGTCTCTTAATAAAAGCAGTGTGAACAAAATGTGACAAATGATGACATGTGATATTTGGACTCTTAGATTTATGGTTGCACGAATTTATAACGCATGCGCAGTCATGCAAACCTGATCTAAAATTTGGGAATACAAGATGGATATTTTACAATAGGAAAACGTAAATACTGCACTTTAGGGATTAGAAATAATAATTTTCACGGAATTGGAAATATTTTAAGAGAAAATATTACTTGCAATTGACCATAACATATTTGAATTGTAGCAATTAAGGATCGTACAATTAGGAAATTATCAATATATGTTAGTAAGGAATTGTTTATTTTCCATTATAGAATTTTATCTAATACAAAGGTATCACTGTGAAATGAAACATATCCAAAATTATATTGCAGTTGGAGAACAAATATTGGCATGTTTCGCATTGTTTAAGTTGGAAAGTAAGCCAGATTTACTTTGTTAAATAGAGTTTGTCAGTTGCTCGCGCTGACATTATATTGTTCGTGAAACATGTAATTATATGTTTATCACATGCATTGTTAGGGGTTCTATGGAAATGTGTTCATGTTATGTATTTGATTTAATTTATATATGATGTAATTTAATTTTTGTAGGCTTTATTGTTTTAAAATTTCATTATACGTCAATGTAATGTAATTTTGTTTACAAGGAATTTAATATTTTCCAGAAAATTGAGTTTGACCTGAATCTTGTCATAAACATCTAATAATATAAACACTGTTTCTATTTTGATTTATTTCCGACATTGATTCAAAAATCACTGAGACAAGTGAACAATTTTCATTTTTTTGTTTTATTCTTGAGTAAAAATGATCGGATTTTATCAAGATCATATTGGGAGTACGTGATTTTAGATTATAAACAGCCATATTTCGAAATTATATGTTTTCCGAAATTGCGCAGTAGTTAGATACGTTAGTAATGTTCAGAGAGATATTTTTCAGTTTGGGCTTAATAACACTTGATATCAAGGCGTTCGTTTTGTTGTGACCAGCTTCGAGGTACATTTTAATGTTTATTCAAATTAGTTGGATTCTAAAAGATTAGTTCTTTTTTCCTGAACAAATTTGAGTGCTCACACAGAATTCTTGGACAAAGACATTTCTCTACATTTTATTGAGAAATTCAAACAACGGAATAGTATTGTTTGTGAATCAATAAAGCACTGTAGACACAACAGCACGATACAGACTACAGCATACGTCATTGCTTTCTATTTTGGATTTTTCGTCAGGACTCGAGCTCAAATTTCATTAGAACATTTCATTACTAGGACTTCTGAATTTCAATTGGCGGATGATTCTTAGATTATTTTTGGATTTGATTCTTAACAATGTAAGTTCTTATTTTATTTTTTTCATTTTTACAGCGTTTATCAAGGGAAATAAATGTATTTGCTAAATTTGTCAAAGCTTGTTGTTTTCATTCTTTCTTTTGTTACTGTTTACTATAGCCTAACCACGTAACATAAGAGGTAGACTAATACAAGCCATCATCAGCAAGAATGAAGTATTATTGTTTAAGATTGTTTAAAGATATTGTTTTCTGACCCGAATTAATTATTTTTTTTCCAATACTCATCGTTGCATTGGGATTGATGTCTTTACGTCATTAACTCCAGGACGTAATTATTATCAGAATTAAAAGGGCCTTATCATACATAGATAATAATATCAGACATATGTGTATATGATAAATAATTTAAGAAAATGGCCTACCAACGGCGACCAGTCTCAATATTTATCTTTGCGTTTGCATGAATTAAACAAAAAATTCTTATATTTTTGAAAGGAAATTCATCAAGGAATATATCCTTACAGCAGCTTGGATTTCTCGAATGTTTATCGGAGCGTGGAGCCCCATTACATGCTCTTACTCTAATATGTACGTGCTAACCGTAAGCTTCGTCAAACAATGAATAGCCCAGATTAGCATCAAACCGACCACGCATACTAATTGCTGATTATCCTTAGCAAAATGTGTGGAACGTTTGCATTATTCCCATCAGTGTCTTTTTAGCAAAACCGTATAGTCCAGTTCAACCAAATTTATGAGCGACGTCACATTTCGTGCATACGATTTTCCATAGACCTAGTCAGGCATATTTGTCTCCGAGCAATTATCGTTTATAAAGTTGCAAATGCTCCGATTGTTAGCAGTTCATCACGGTATGGTTCAGTTTTATAAGATATGTTTGTATTGATTTTGCTACTAAAATACTGCAAGTCATAGTTTCTACGGTAATAATTGAACTTTTGTACCTCTCACAAGGGCACAAATGTAAATACGTGCCGTCATTGCCAACCTTTCGCTAACGCTGTCAGATTTCAAAGGTCAGATACGGATTTTCTCCATACGTAACTTGTACCTCTGACATGGGCCCTAATGCAAACACACGGCGTCATAATCGATTGCAAAGTTTAGACAGGGCTTTTCTCCATATGTGACCTTAGAGTGACAATCTTTCGAAATGTTGCATCTTTTTTTTAGCTTTTGATAAACCAAACAGTAGGTGAGATATGATCATAGAATACATGCTATTATTGTTATTGCCATTGTACCGCAAATTACTAGAAACCTTAGATATAAACTAATAGTCTTTGAAACATTCCATTGAGGCACTTTTAGAGAAGGTTTACGCATTTCAGTTTTAGCAAAAGCAAACTTAGTGTTTAGATAGTAATTCGATCATCATAAGGGAAAAAAGTATCATATATTAATCTCGAACTCCGTCAAAAAATGGCAACGAGCTGACTTTGGGGATGCCTTTATTGTTACTACTCTTGTGGGTCACCCAAGGTCTGATTAAAGAAAGAACATTTCAACTGACGACTATGTAGCACTGAAGAACAACGTGACATTAGTTGTCAGTGTCATAGCCAACCCAAAGCAAACATACAGAATGGGGTATCACAGGTCAGCGGTGACATATATATGGCAGTCGGTTCTTTTCTATTATCTGGTATTCATTCTAATAATATATAAAATTTGTAAACTAAGTTGTAAATAGTTACAACAGTTTAGGAACCTATTGACATATCTTCCATGTGATTCCAGAAGTTGTCTTATCATACTTATCAATAAAATGGAAACTTTTCGATGTAGTTTTAATATACATTACCTCACTATGATAGTCAGTGGGCAATGAAAGGGTTTATTGTCTCCGACCGTGTGCCTCTTAATTATATCTGTTTTAATACCAACAATATCACTTATACATGAGTTCAACTATATTGCATATGATTCATAGTATTGTCGTTGAATATTATGGAATATTATGGTTTCTGACGTTTCTGAATTATTGTTACCAGAAATAATAACAATTGGTTAACATCGATAACTGTTAGGCATATTTTATCTCAATATCTACTTCTCAATCGTTTTATTCATATTTACGTATAAACCACCACATTTGTCTTTCTGTGTGTCACAGTTGCTAAACATGACGTCGCAAGTCTGAAACTCGCGGTGGCATCCCATCCTTTGTTACACGAGTTTGTATTGGCATGTTCAAACTTTCTTTTAAACGCGTTCATTCCATTTTTTAAAACATTTTACGTTATTTGCATTATCGTTCTATGATTGGCAACTAATCTAGTTTAATAATATTCCTGTCCAGCCCGCCTTGACAAAAGCTGAATGTAGCAATCACGGGCGTGTAATGTCCGTCTTGTACATCCAGTCAAATCACAGATTAACTTCAATGCAAAATTTACTTCTAATGTTTCAATACTTATAATCTCTGCCATTATATTTAGACTATAGTTTAAGATCAGCATGCTGAATGAAAGATGAACCCAAACTGAAAAATACCTTAGGATCAGCATTCTGAATTGCCTGCACTACGGGTAAAAATGAACCCAAACTTATAAATTCCAATGTTCAATATCGTCTCTAACCGCAAGAGTTGAGATCGTTTCGCATAACTAGACAAAGCTTAGTGTGTGACCTGTAGCTGGTGTAGGAAACACTCCTCTTGATCTATTGATCTTTATGTCATAATCGAGGACAAGGGCAAGTCACTGGCTGAAGAAACAAAAGGTTTTCTGTACAAAATTGACAAAACTCGTATTGTACCTTTACTTAAAGTTCATGTCTTCTCAATAAAGTACTGTGCAATCACATTTTTATGTACCCTTTGTACACATTTGGTACATGACTTACTTGTCTTGCACTATTAAACCAATAAATAACTTAGAGTACAATCATAATGCTTCTAACTTGATTGATTCCATCCCTCAATTAATGTAGTGAAGTTTCCTCTATATATACATGCGCCATAATGGATAAGTGATACTTGGTAACGGCGCTAGCAGAAAATGATATCTAAAGTAGGGATATATTTGGTCCACAAATAGTTAGTGATTGTATATGATAAAGATTATGTCACTTCGACAAAATACTGGTATCAGCAGGAATCAAAGACTCACATATGTTAATTTACTAAGATATAACTTACATGATATTGTCCACCCAAAAGTTTTATATATGCTACATCCCAAATCTAAATTTATTACATCACCTAATGCACATTAAAATACAGAAAGTAAAAATCTGCAAATTTAAATCTTGACCACAAAAACGTTGTACAGGTAACAAAATGGTTTGAGTATATACTTATTAACGGCAACATAATATTAATATTTCCACTTTATGTAATGCATCATCTAAAGTATCATTGCAACACATCTTTATCAATCTGTTTCCATGGCTTCCTTAGATGTGGGGATTAATGAGCCAAAGGCCCCCTAATGTAATATAATTAAGCATATAATTTCCAATTTCCTAAAATAATAAGTAGTTGATCATACATTCTGCTTCTGGAACAAGATGTGCTTATATGTATGTGGACACAATGTCGAATTTATTCATCTTGATTGATTCGTATTCTACCTATCAAATGACTGAAACAGTATCTTTATGTGAACGCCTGTCTGTATTCAAATATGAATAATTTAAGATCAAGTTTTCTAGTCCTCACCCAACCACGGCCTTTTATAGCATTTCATCATGACTATATGAGGCATAAATAAATAAATAAATAAATATATATATATATATATATATATATATATATATATATATATATATATATAGTTGCATACGCATAAGGCCCTTTCATGCTAAATCTGTTACAATTTTAACCCACACTGATCAAGTATTTAGATCTTTTCCACAGAAGGAGCTTGACCATAAATCTAAACTAAGCTTTGTATTTGGCCAATCATTAAGATATCGGATAAGTTCAATATTGAGTAATGTATATGCATGGTAATGAAGTGGATTAACATATGATTGGGTGATCTTGCAACACCGATATCTAGCCAGACTGCAATACGACTTGTTACCTTTGATCATCATTTTCTTTTTGGACGAGATAAATTTTGTATCAGCATCTGTGTATATTTAGGCCTTTAATATGCGATTATAATTTTATCCGACCAATTACATTCAGAAATTTACTTCATACATTTGCCTTTTCTCTCATATCAATATATACTGAAAAATGATGACAGGTAAATATTCCACAGACTCATTGCAGATCGAAATAAAAACTCGTCAGAATTAGTTGTTCAAGTTCGACCTAGACGTTACTTTAAGTGACGTCTGTCATGAATTGATTTCAATCGATTAACCATATACTCCAGACTATAATTGTTGATTGTTTTATATACAGGTATAATCTTGAATTCTTTCATTCCACATTGAGCCGGTGCAATTCTTGCAAGATAGTTTAATGGCGAGTTTAAATCCTACAATCAATAAGGTTTTAAGTTTGCTCTTTGATTAGATTGCTTACTCTTGTAATCTTATGATTACTAAATTTTCAACTAAGTGGAGGTTTAATAAATACGAAAGGTCGAATGTAGCTAGCAATGAAATGTTTGCTTCATCCGAAAGAAATTTTTAATGAATTTACCAAACGAAGTCTGGATATTTGCAGGACTTCATCGCCAATCAACAATTGCAAACATTATTTCCAGGAGGAGTAATCGTTAAATCGTTTTAACGCATGTAGTAGTTGACTTGTTGAGAACCATATTACATATTTCAAACACATCACCAGTCAGGGTTAAAGTCTTTCTTTACGTTTACCATTTGTGACACCCAATTATTATTGCCACCATTCACAATTTAGTCCAATAATACAGATCGAGTTTTGTCAATAAATAATCATCAATAAAAAAAGAAGTGAGACGTCGATGAATATTAATGTCAAAGTCGATTTGGGAATAGACCTTGCGATAAATTGCTTGTCACAGGTTCGTAATCAGAGCATAGGATGTATGTAACTAACATACGGTTAATGTATATAAGTGTACATTAAAAGCCAAAAACTGCAGTGTTTGGGGATGCGCATCAAACTCCACTATGTAGTGTTCTAGTCCGTCAATGTGACAATAAATTCTTTATTCCACTCAGTTGACACGTTATCGCAGCCATTACATGAAGGGGCATCCATCTGTAACTCTACTGCCTTAGTGTCGGTGGTTACTATGGTGTTATGTACCTCGCCATATTCTGTTTCCGACCAGCGCGTACATTCATTTCAAAGTTTTTAGCCAGGTTTTTACATTAAGCAGCAGACTGGTTTGAGATATCTTATAATATTAAAGGAAGGACACGTAAACTAAAAACTTAAAGGAAGGAATATTGAAATAAAATATTACCAAAAGCTTTTAAAGTCTTCTAAGCGCGACATATCTCAATACGGAAATAAATATTGATCCATTCCATTGACTAGAGTGAGGTTGAAGTAATGTGGGTCGTTGTGACTAATAGCACTAGCATCATATACTAAACACAACAGCTCATTATCCTATTTTATATTTCACTTGCAAAATGCTATTTAATTGAGCACAATAGGATGGCATTTACAATAGCTTTAAGCGGCGATGCACCATCAACAAATGCCAACCATACATAGTTAAATGTGTAGATCCTGGTATTGCCATCTATGACACCCAAACTGATGCGTATATTGCAGAACCATAAGGGGATTGCTCTTTTGTGGCGCTTGTCATCAGAAGACTAAATGATTATACTTGCCATACAACCTGTTCGACCTTTCAGGCCACCTCACCTAAGAGCTAACTTCCAAAGACTACGACATGATGATATAGAATAATAACAAAGGTCATCACTGGTGAGCGACATTGCATCCCACAAAGGACTCCCACACATGATAAGTTAGAGTATATAAAATGGTTCGTAAAATCAGAAATACGAGCCTCTGAATGTCAACTTGAACACGTTGAGGAAAACAATAACTGTTGACAATTTCGCTAATTTATGAATAACACAGAGCGCTGAGTTTGCGTGTAACAATTATTTTTCTTATTGTTGTTTTTATTGCAATTTTCAGTGACTTTTACCTTGCCATACCTTCAAAATAAAACTGGATCCATGTGCTACTTCAACGTAATTTTGTAAAATGTATATGCTGCAGCGCAGAATCATATGGAATGAGGAGGGATAAATCTTGACTACATCATGATGGGGAGCATGTTTTTTTTTCTGTTTTTGTTTTTTGTTTCCTTCTTTTGTTGTTGTTGTTTTTTGCTTAACGGACACATCATGTTCGTATCCAGACCGCTTTTTATTCCTAAAGCCCATCTAACCGTACTTTTTGCAAAGGTTCGCCTGTCGGTGTGCAGTTCAAACCGGTCTGCCTTATATTTGATGCCAAAAAGGCTACAATCCGGACACAAAATCGTTTTCCAACCACGGGCGAAATTTTGGTGAAAAAAAAAACAATTTGGTCAGAAAATTACTTTTTTCACTCTGTATTTTGTAGTGCAACTAGAAAGTCCAGATTATTTAGTGTCATTGTAGAGCTACATCTGTCTAACGTTATATAATATCACCCACTTTAGTGTATCTTAAATGCCCTTGAAGCTACATAACCCGGAAGTAGGCTACTACCTTCTGACGCGTAAACGAGGCGGCAGGGGTTAATGAGTTGACTTCCACAGGAGAAGCGATGACATAAAGCGGATATCGCTTTCTATCCAAAAGGTACGAGAGCCTCACAACTCCTTCACAATTAAAGCAATCAATGGATGAGCAACCAAACATTAATAAAGAACATAAATCGTTGGCGGGAATCCGATACTTTATTTTAATCCCAGGATTATATATTAATAGGTTCTTTCACCTAGATTTTTTAACCTGTACTTTGTAAATACAACACATATATTGCTGTTTAGACTGCTATATCAGACAGATAATGAAATTTTACAAGTTGTTTTTCAGTTTCAGTTATACGCGGATCTTTTAGCTTTTGCAAAGTCACTTTCTCTTGTGGTTTTAGTTTTGATTTAACTAGGAACGGAATTAAAGTTTTCATAGAGAGTTATTCAAGCTATGCGTGTCTTCTTGCAAGTAAGGTTTAGTCAAGCTACACATATTTTAATTATTGCTTAGGTTTATTCAAACCACCTTCAATTTATTTCCCCAAAAAATTATTGTTTCCTTTAGAGTTATTTAAGTTCTTATAATCGCAGGTATATTTTTTCAAGTAATATTTTCTCAACAGGAAAATATATTAAATTTATCTTGAAAACAATTCTTTGAAATTTTCATTTTATGTATTTTGTTATTTTAGAATTTCTCATTATTACATATTCTTACAGCACACATTCACCGCCAAACGAGAAATCATTTTATCCGAATTTCCTATTAAAAACATTCATTTTCAGAACGCTAGCATGAAATTCCCGTAGCCCATAATGTAAAGTTAGAATATAGTGATTCTTGAAGTCACACTTTACTGTCATGAAATTCACATAGACCATACTACAAAGTTAGAAAATTCATGTAGATGATAATGTAAGGTTAGAATATAGTGATATTTGACAGCACAATATGCTCTACTCCTTACACTAGTTAATAGGTTCTCAGTTATTCATATTGATTATTTGAGAACATTGTCTTGTCGAACCCGCGTATGTTTTAACAAATGATCATAGTATCGTCATATATTTATATAATGTATGATTTAACGTAATGGTTATTATTGCATTCCCTCTTGTCTTATCACACCTTATTTCGATTAAAAGATTATTATCAGACGTAGGATTATCAGACGTAGGATCCGTTTATTAATTTTCTGAAGCTGTTATTTAATTTCGCCATAAGCTTAACATGACACATGATTGATGCTGCATGTATATATCTTTGTTATGTTCTCTCTAGTATGCAAGGAGTCAAATTAAATGCGAGGCTTGTAACATGATTGCGCTGTCTCACGATAATTATCCACCTACATAGAGTGTACTTGGCTCCAGTCAGACCACAATTCTATGATATGAATACATCAGTGAGAGGGTAGATTGTCGGCGATCTCGGCAAAACAAATGACCCGGGCCAGTGAGAGAAGCAAGAAAACGTCCAATAAGGAGGTGGGTGCTCTCAGGCTTACTCACAATGCAAAATCGGTGGCAAATGCAGAACTAGGAAGATTGCACGTCATAGTGAAGCCCATATGAACCAGACCTTGACATACCGCGGACAGAGGTGAAAAGACAGTAATGGGAAAAGGCGAGCGCCTTAGACCACACGGCCATCCGGTTATACAAATGTTGCACTATATGCCGATCACAGTGTTCGGACGATGAGAAATTTAAAATAAATACGTACATAAAATTAGAGAATTCTAGTTCGGTACATGTACTACACCAACACAGCTAGTTGAAATCTAATTTTTGAAAATTTGACCAAACTGATTAAAGCTAGTCATCATTATAATCATGCCTTTTAGGAAGCCTAATAGCATATATTGAGCGTACAATGTACAACTACTAATAAATACATATGAACCCACTGAAATATGTGCAACATGAACGGGAATCCTCGAAGGTAAAACCATTTTACATAAATCGATATTCACGGCTAATGCTGGTGATTTACCCGATTCCCTTTATGTTATGGCTCTTCGCCAGACAGCCAGCTCAACGGCTGTGATATATTTCAATCGTTCCACTTAAGAGGAAGATTGATCTCTTCGAGCTGCAGCAAGGGTAGTATGTCCTAAAAGATTAATATTATATAGTAACGACTATATCGGTCTCGTGCGTACAGACCCTGCCTTTCAGAGTGAAGTTAGCGCGTGTCCAATATCTGCTAAAAATTTGAATAAACAGTTTGATGCATAGTTCTGTTATTTATATTAGCACGCTCAAGGCAATGGGAAATTATCCTTATGATTTGTATGTGTTGATAATAGTTGCTTTGTACAGTGTATAAGGTATACAAGGTTATTTTCTTTTCTTCTCATTCGGATAACATTTCCCCTAAAATGGCCTAGAACTGTCTAGACGTAACCCATTTGTCCTGCAATATTCAACACCATAATATATGTCTCATCAGTTTGCAAAATTTATCACAGTTTGTTTCTTCGAGGGCTGGGGGCTCATTGGGGATCTGTTTGGGTTTTTCTTTTGTTTCATTCGTGGTTAGATTCCGGAAAACGTTGTTATTCTGGGGGTGGGGGATGGCAGTGTACATTTTGTTTTCTTATAATTTAATTCAGGAAATTACCGAAACAAATTCACTGGTGAAACAACAGTCACGTGACGGATATGATAGCTACGAATGTTCTCTCATGAACTATTTTAGTTGTGGGAAACGTCTTACATCACACGGAGTCTTCATCTATAGTAAAACTCATTCGGAACATTCTAGTCTCTTTCTCCGATATCTGTTGGGGTTTAGGGCACGTCAAAGAGATATCCCTTGCATGACATTTGTATAGCAATGGCTCATAATATCATAGTATATTTTGACTCTATGGTCTTAAATTAAATAAAAGAAAATAGTGATAACCAGCAAGTATTGTAAAATTCATGAAATAATTTATTTGCCAACAATACAAAGTAAAAATTGTAAACAAAACTTACAGTATTGTGAATTAAATCCCAAATAGTCCTTAAAGTTCTACCAAAAGTCCAAATGTAAGAAGAAGTAACCGAATTGGATTGGTATTCCAAATAAATTTCAATATTGAATGTGTTCATTTATCTAAAGTTTCGAACGTGCTATACGATAATGGCCTGGAATATGGTATTGTGTTATGGTCGTTTGGCGTATTAATATATCATACTCCAAAATATTCTTGTCTCTATTTTCAATAATTCAAAATTCATGTTTTATTCCAAGAATAATATTGAGCACTTTGAAATAATAATTTGAATAAATATACACAGAAATACTAACAAATTAAACACCGAGCCCAACAATAAGACAGAGTCTTTCGCATCATTAGGCAAGAATGAGTCGTTTTCAAGAAAATAACATTGATATAAAAGCTAAAACACAAATATAGATCCAGGATGTAAGTCAATCTCGTCTCTGAAACATTTTAAGTTGTTAACAATTTTAAAAATTCCAAGTAAAACCCTATTACTCTACAGTCAGATTGAAGTCACTATGATAATGATATGAATATTTCATTTATAATTTTAGAGAAATATTAACAATAAACTACGTTGTTTACAAAATAAATGTATCTGGTCTCGTACACCATGAAATTAATGTTGGACAAGCAATCAAACAATATTAGTTAAATATACATAACAAATCTAATATAAGATTATATTAACACATGATATGTGTGTGTGTGTGTGAGAGAGAGAGAGAGACAGAGACAGTCAAAAGCTAATATGAGGATAGCAAAGTTAACTTGCCTTTTACGGACCTCATTAAACAACTACGCCCAGAAGCTTCGAGGTGTGCTATTGTCCAAAATTGTAAAGACCGGAGTAAGTTACTCTTTAGATATCACTGAAGAATAGTTTCCTGATATTATTCTTCTAATGCAGAGATGCAGAAAAAAATTAACACTGCACTATATTTATTAGCAAAGGTATTATTCTCAGCCAATAGCTGATGAACTTAAAATGGCCTGGGTGTTGCCTTGAACAGGACCCAATGAAATATAATTGATGAACTTAAAATGACCTGGATGTTGCCTTGGACAGGACCCAATGAAATATAGTTGATGAACTTAAAATGGCTTGGGTGTTGCCTTGGACAGTACCCAAAGAAATATAGTTCACGCCTTTCAAAACGGTATTCTGTCATGTCAGGGTCAATCCAGTAATCGGAGCTTCTCACCGCTCGGAGAGGCTTAGATTAAAGGTAAACAATATGAGATGCCTAAATTAACCTTATTCATTGGCATCCATGATCTTTGGTACCAAAGGTCGAGTATGATTATCTGGCATCTATTTGAGCTGTTCCCGCTTCTCAAAACTAGGCATGATATAAGATTGACTTTGGATATGTACCAGTCTCGGCGGATGAATCGGATGTATACATTTAAAACAACAAACTTATGGTGCAAAATGACCTTATGGATAATAAAGACATGTTGTTTATATCCGTTTAGTTAAGGCGGTCTGACCATCAATGACGTCACTAAATTTGGATAGTTGTTTCTTTTTTCTCCTCTTTTGCGCTAAAACTGTCCATAAAGTGAAACAATACTTCGTAGAAAATAAGAAATTAAACAAATCCATAAATGAATACAATGTATGTAGAAAGATTGTTTATTACCCGTTCCTTCTCAGTTACTTTGCGAAAGAGGGATCTTCTGGCACTTGAAATTCCCAATTGCATTGTTTCACATTAGTTAAAGGTGGTTCTCTTTGAGCTATAACCGCAGTAAATGCCATCTCTGGATGTAACCGCTGTATAATTCTATCTGGCGGAAGGTACTAATGATACTGGTACATCACGTGACAGTACGAATTTCCCGTCGAGAACAGGATAGTATCCTCGAATCTGATAATTATACCCCTTCCAGTGGAGATTACAGTCATTTACTTTCTTAATATGACGTCACATTACATCAAGTGATGTATTAATGTATTATTGTCTTATCTTTTGGAAACTGTCCTACCACAGTTTGTTACATATAAAACGTTAATATGGCAAATGTCCTCTTACATGAGTGTGATATCCCACCAAACAAAACTATAGTTGAAGAGTTCCGTGAAGGTGGAAGCGGGAGGCTGAGTGGTCTAACGTTCTCGTCTTTACAGATCACAGACATCTCACCTCTGTCTACTTGTATTCGAATATCAGGTTCGGCCCTTCGTGGGGTTGTTAGAAACCTAGTCGGCAGCTTATTTTAGGTCTGCGTTTCTTCCAGGGATTTTCCGGGTTCTTCCTCCACCAGATATACTAGCTCAACAAAGACGTTAAACTCTAAACAATAACAACGATTTGGGTTCTCTGAAGATAAGGTAATAATTAAGCATTCGTGACCGTGCACAGCTGGAAGTGTACTTGGCAATCTTGCTACTTCTATATAGTGGGATGCCCAACCTTAACCTCTATTATGCCACGTTGATTATGCACGTTTTGGATCATATATTTAATTACCATATATTTGTAGGTAATGTTAACATTTGTTTGCATTTATGATATCACTAAGCATATGTGGGTATATAACCAAAGTTATATCACATCTCAGATTCACATCACATCCTGAACCTAGTCGTGCGCAAGCCATTGTAGTATTATGTTCCTTAAATAGTGTTGGCATTTCAATTTTCTGCATGTTGATATTTTGGCAGAATCGGGTCAGAATAAATCAGGAAAAATAGCAAATGGTTTTATAATAAATACAGGTCTTCCAAATTGTCCGCTCAACCCACAATCTGTGCAAACACTCGGGACTCTGACAACAGGATAAACCATCCGTTATCTGCCCCACGGGCAAATATGGGAGTCTCTGGTCATCTTCACTAATACCATGATATTAATATACTGTGGGATTACATGAGGGGGTGAGTATAGGTCGTAAGATAAAAAATGTATTTACTCAAAAGTAGGTGGGTTCATATTCATATTTCGATACAAAAATGTTGAGAAAAAAATGGAATATAGATTATTCCTAACCATAATACTTATATTTTCTTTTAGCAGCATGGTTACAAAGTACTTTTAGATTGACTTAATACTTTACAAACAATATTAATAGGCTGTGTTAAAATACAACACTATATTGTCGCTGATTTGAACTACGTCTGTATTTTAAAAACATAAATTATACAAGAAAATGATTTTTGCTGAATAAACTGTTTGCAGTGCTTACGGTTGCAAAGGTTGGAAGACAGGGCAGGCATCAAAAATCAATTCTGCACAACATTGCTGCGACGGGTGGAAGCACAATGGAAATAAAATCTGCAACATTCGTATGTATGACTTGATGCTTCGTCAGCATTCACATTTATATATAATAACAGAGAGATGTTTATTGTTAAACAGTTTTAATTTTCAATTCTGATTCGTTGTAATGTTTGGTATTTATCAGACTATAAAAACGACAATAGACATTTCTTTTTTCAAATCATACAATTAGTACCTTCCTTAACCTACCTTTAATAACAAAATAAAAAATAAAGAAATAATGTTAAAGTGGCATATAAAGATATAATTCATGTGACATTTCAATTGTCCCACGCAAAATTGACACTACGAAAAGGTTTTTCTTTTTCACTGAAAGAATAAAAAGGATTCTGTGTTTCTAGCCTGCGGAGATTACACCAGTCTCTCTTACTTTTACATATTAAAGGAAACATTTCATATATATAAACCTTCAAACCTTTTTCATTAAAGAAGTCACTTTTGGGGGTAAATATGAATTACTTGTATAGTCCAGATAATACAACACTATTAACGCAAGAGGAAATCTTTAGCTAGCTCCATCAATATAAAACAAAATGTGGAATGTGATCACTATCACTTAGCGACTAATCTGTATGATTCAAAACGTACTCAGCGTATACTTGCTGTAAAAACAACATTTTAGAGCAGCATTCTTTAAAGCACGTTTTGTCCAGGTAAACAAGGTATCGACTGTGTGTTTATGACACACACAAAACAAAATCTAGGAAATTGTAACGTTTTAATATGTTTGTCAACCCTAGTACCTAAGGTTTACTGCTCTTGTGTGAATTGTAAGAACATAGCAATTACACTAATTACCTGATCAACTAAGGAAAATTGATAACAGAAGTGGATCTTTTATGCCACAACGATTCAACAAGATTTAGATGTTTGATAATGAAGACACTTGGCATAGTTATAATAAAGTTTTAAGCAAGCCATAAAATGAAAATGAGTGGTCATGTTTTGGCCTGGAATTAAAAATGAAGCGGATTGAATAGAGGAAGAGCTTGCATGCAGAAAATGTGCTACATGGTTGGTTTTAGCTGCACATGTATCGCATCGTTTGCATTATCATGCCAAGGAAAGCGGAGCCAAGAAGAAATAAAAGAGGCAAAATGCATTGGTTGAACTGGATGACTCTCGAACTCGCGACCTATAAGATACCAGCCATGCAATTGTTCATAGCAGTTTCTAAGAGAGAGATGTTTTCTGTTTTTAAACCTCAACATAATGTTAATATTTTATAACTTTAGGATATCGTGCAATATATATACTATATAGCCATACTAATCTCTTAAATTTAAATTTATTATTGCGGCTACAGATGTCTCAAGTGACCCCGTAAACTCAAGTATTATAAAAGGATCGAAACTTGCAAATGACAATAGACTTAAAATCAGCGCAGATGCATCTATCGTGAAATGGCAAGGTATCTGCATGGGTATACAGACTGACAAATCTCATTGGTCTATTTACCCAAAAATATTTCATTTTCTCAATACTTATCTTGTTGCAAAAGTAATCAGCTAAGATGGCATACTTTTGAAAAGGTATGACGTATTGTTGCATGCATATCTGATTAGTACTACCCCTTTAATGGATTGATTTTGTCAGGTTGGTGCTTTACGGCATATTTGCACAATAAGGGTATTTGGTGCTGTGATATTTGGAGTTAAATACCAATGGGAACAACACAGTAGACAACCAAGTCTGATCCGTTGGTAGGATTTAAACATGCACCCACTCGAGTTATGTTCTAGCACGCCTAGCACTAAGACCCTGTCATACTTTCCATATACGGAATAAAAACAATCGAAAGAAAATGTCTAAATGGGGAAAATACGCATTTGATAGTCTTCTACGAAAATCAAAAATGAACTGTTTATCAATCAAGAATATAATATCCCACCTATTGCTGGACCAATGCTAATTTTCTTCGCCGATGGAGCCCTCAGCTCGCTATTATGGGGCAATTCGGGAATACCTGTAGAATAAATCAATGCGTCTCAGTTTTGTATTCCATTCATGGAACACTTTAGATTCCATTTAATGCACATGCAACAAATCGTGGAAGCAGTCATGGACAAAATATTAATTGGCAACGTACCATCAACATTTTCCATGATTGCGGCACATGTTTAGTTGCAAGCAGAACCATCAGCAAGAATGTTCTTCATAGATGGACTTAATCTTCAGGTAGAGACCAAGGAGAGTCATAACATACCCCTAAAACCTTGGAAGAGAAACAAAACTAATAATATTAGTACAACTAAGACATTTAATAGACTCATCAATGGTTTTATATGATAGTAAAATTTTAGTTTTATAAAAATATGAACGAGTTTTTCGGATGGATATACTGCACGACCTTGAGAGAGCAGTATATCCATCAGACAAAACGAGTTCATCTTTCCTATACAAATGCAATAACCTTTTTATTATATGGTCATTTTCGTACTCTACCTAAGGCTTAATTATATAAACAAAATGCACCACAAGAAACAAAATAACTGAATGTATGCCCTATTCCAAACTAAATACACAAGTGCAGATTCATCATTACACAACAACAACATTATTAATGCGCACAGAACTCCACCCAGACAAATTTGAACTTAGTCGCGCGCAAGACTTCAGATTCGAAAGAAAATGGCGTTTTTATCTACTTAAGCACACAAGCTTAGATTCATCGGTACACTCCAACAACATCCCCACCCAGATAAATTTGAGATCACTTGCGACAAAATTGGATTTTTGGTCTACTTAAAATTGAAATTTAGAGTCATATTGTGAATGAATGGTCATTGCAACAACTTTTTATATTTAGTCTGGAATGAATAGATTTTGGTATTTTTGTCGACTCTGCTAAATATGAAGAAAATGACTTAATTTATCTGTGTCAATTCTACATGAAGTACATCTGATTTCAGCTGCGATGGAGCAGCGTCTTGATATTTGCAAGTGTGTTTCTGTTCTATCATTGAAGATTTGCAATCATAATGTGGGAAAAATATGAAGTCTTTAAAATGCAATTATTAAACAGACGCTAGGAGTATAATGTTTATTTCATTTTGAGTACACTAAGGAGGATGTAACTGCACTTGAAATATAGTCGAAACTACAGTACAATTTCGAAATGTGTAATCAAGCTTTAGAATCCATAACATGGCTCATGTGCATCGGATTTGCAGAACTAAGAAAGTACATTTTGAGGAAATTCAGGATGTAAACCTGTAAGTATATTTTTGCCATTTTTATTACTAGCTGAAGAGGGCACGATTATGTTTTGTTACTTGCATGTTATTTGTAGGGACCCAGCAATATATTATCTGTCTGGTGTCTATCGCTATCCTGACGATGTGTCTGGCGTCTATCGCTAAACTGACGATCTGTCTGACGTCTATCGCTATCCTGACGATCTGTCTGGCGTCTATCGCTAAACTGACGATCTGTCTGGCGTCTATCGCTAGCCTAAATCCGAAACATTGTGTAAACAATGTTAAAGAGGAATGTTGCAAAACAGCTGGTATGTACCAGTCCAAGAAACATCTGCTTTAGTTCATTCAGAAACAAATTTAATAAACCAAACCGTAAAGCGTCTACTACATAAGTGTACATGATTAGTTTACAAAGTAGTTCCTAATACACTATTGGGCACACGTGTCGTGCATGTGAGTGCAATATGAAGGTCTGCAATATAATAAAATAGTACAATATTCTGATAATGCAAAGTTAGCGAAAACAAAAATGAGCATGTAATAATATATATAATGTGAGTAAATATTATAGTATATTTTCTCATGCAGATTACTTTTTTCTTTTTTTTTGCTCCACTCTTATCTTTGTGCACCGTTTTTGCAATTTCGCCAGTTTCTCTTCCTGTAAATTAGGAATTTTATTTTATTGCAACATATAAATAATATCTTTCGTAGATTTTAAATTTGCCATCCACGATTCAATGTCGTCTTTACATAGTTGAAATCGAACTCTTGATTATAACTTTGTGTTAGAAATAGACTAAAAATGCATCTAATTCAAAGATTACTTTGCTTGTATCGTTCTTGAAGTCTTATAGAATCATTATTCTTCGAAAACACCAACGGGCATACCCCAAATGTAATAACATTTCAATATGTATCTGCACTGACTATCTTTTTCTAGCAACATTAACATAAAAACATAAACTTTCAAAATCACGTAAGCAATATAATAATGAATGTAATTCTTGTTTAAGTTAAACTGACGATGTAACCGGAAACCGTGAATATGGCTGGGCAATCCCATCTAGATGTTGCATAATATGGCTCTATACAGCGTCTATTTTCCGCGTCATAAAATACTAATTAGCAGGTGTCAGTATCGCTTAGAGGATTACCAGCGTTATTCAAGCGTATTGTACTGACAATAAAACAGTACAGTTGAAAATTTAAATAGTTTAACTTTCTGACCGAAACTTGATATTACAAAGGTTAACATTTCAATGTTTTATTTGAATATTTTACAAAACATGTGTGTGTTTGCTTTAGATTTTCAACGTAGCTTTAACAATTTTTCAGTCATCTCGCTACGATGTATGCAGTGTGGCAATTAATAGCAATGTCTAGCACTGCGGCATAATGCTGCAGACATGCCGCATCATGTCCCACCCAGTCACATTATCCAGACACCGGGTTGACCAGTCCTAAAACTAGCCTCTTAATGTCGAGCTGTTAGTATCATTTGCATAAGTTTTTTGTTATGACACTGCCGGGGCTCAAACCTGCGACCTCCTAGATCCGAGACGGATGCTCTAACCACTAGGCCACCGGAGCGTACAAAACATGTACCTAATTGGTACCTTATAAACTTTGCGAAAACTTTTACAATTTTACAATAAATTTTCTCATTAAAATGAGATTTCCCTAATGGTTATAACCACTAGTTTGAGTAAATATTATATAATATAATACATTTGGAGTTTTAATTTACATCACCAACTTTGACGTTTTACTTCCATTATAGTTCCACCTCTTTCAGGGATATTACCATGAATACTATTGATAAATCATGTAATGACAATATAGAGTTTTATTTGGACTTTGGTTGGTGTACTTTGGTGGATATTGTTTATAAATTGTAAAGGCATGGCAACACAAGATATCTACTTACATCAATGTTACGAAGCCGGCACCTCCTGGTAGGAGTGGATTTATTAAAGAGTGATCAGCCTTCCTTATTGGGTATATTCAGTCATAATGTAGTTGTTTCCTTTTGATTTCGTTGAATTAACATAAAGGATTCGGCTAATGTGGGTATGTAAGAGTGCGAGAATGCTTGCCAGTACCTTCTCGTGGGTCGGTGGTTCTTTCCGGGGTTTCCCTCCACCATTAATATTGGCCGCCATGTATAGCTATCAGGTGATGAAAAATGGCGTTAAACCCTACAACAACAACAACAACAACATCAGCACGATAATGAATTTTGGAAACGGATGACATTTTTAATAAAACGTTTGATACTGATTACATTAATAGATACAAATTTAACCTAACCCGAGATAGAAATGAAAGCGAAAGTCATACTAAATCATATTCGACATTTTTAGATACATTTTAAATATTTTTTAATATTAATATTTGCTTTAACTAAATGTTCAGTATGATACATACTAGGTCTAACCTTCGAACTTGTCTAGTTTCCCTTTTTATATATTTATTTATTTATTTTATTTTAGTAAGTACTTGTGGGGGTTAATGGAGAGCCCAGATAGATACAACAATGCTGACTTCACCGAGTTTCCCTTCTCCGTATGAAGACAACCTATGTTGCCACTGGATAATTGAAGCCCCGGTACATTACGTCATTGACTTTCAGATAACATACCTTGCCCTCGAAGAAAACAATGCTTGCTCCTTTGATTACCTCTCAATCAATTTAGGTAAGTATACAAAACGAATGGAATTATGGGTAGTTTGTGCTGCTTAATATGTACATGTGGAAGTAAATTTAATAACTGGTAGTAACTAGTAATTGCATGTATCCTTGCCTAGTTAATTTGCATACAAGTTCCAAATATTCTAATTATATCAATAAGTAAAATACATTCCAGTAAGACCTCCACTGTTTTAGTTGTTTTCTTTTATACAGACCCCTTTATCATAACATATCTTTTTTAATTCTCAATATTCCCATTTTCTTTCCAAAAACGGGTGGTTTCTAAAACAAACTGCGTTTTCGTAAAAGAAATAATTATAAAAAATGTAGGACTTACCCATTATTCTATTTATTTTGTGCAAGAGAGCAAATGAAATGAACCAAAAGTTGCATACTTCATACGAAAGGGTGTTTTGTCAAAAAGCAGTATCGCATACATGAAAATCCTTTTTAAGTATTTATCGGTTTCTTCCAAGTGATAACCACAATTTGGAAACGAATCAAATTTGCACAAATAAAACAAACGACTTGAGCTTTATCACAGGATCGAAAAATGCCAGTATTGCTTTTGTCACCGATGGATCGATAACGATGAGAGGCTTTTCAGTTCAATACAAAGCTGGTATATGCCGTTTCAAAAATCAAGATTATAAAGACTTCATCAAATAACTAGATTCAGGGTGGAATATGTTACTGGATGGCGCGTGACAATATTAAATAAAATTATATATGGAGGATGAATAATATCGTACATTTTTTATCATTTTATTAATTCGACCTCTGCTTAGATTAGACCCTGTATCCGCAGGTTACAGTACCCATCCCCTGGCCTGCAAAAAAGTTATCTATCTAACGTCTATGTCAAATAACTTATTCTCAATCTTCAATTAAGTGTCGGGACCACGGGTGAACATTTTGATTCTTGCTTATAATTATGTAACCGTTCAGTATGTATAAATAGATGTAACTTCTCTCTATTTTCTGGCGAACTTTATATCAGCCAGAAACTTTTTCATATGGGATCCTTATCGATTCTAACATTGCATAAATATCATATATATATATATACAGAGAGAGAGAGAGAAATACATAATGACAGAGAGAGAGAGAGAGAGAGAGAGATAAATAATGAGAGAGAGAGAGAGAGAGAGATACATAATGACAGAGAGAGAGAGAGAGATATGGCTTATATTTTGATGGCCAGTTTTCCATTTCTTGACCTTGTAAAAATGACTGATCTATTGATAACTTATACTCTGGCTTTACTTCGAGTGTCAGCACCGATAGTTTACAAAATTAGATAGATATTTAGATAGATTAATTTACATGTACTTATTTACCTATTTTGTTTTATTTATATTGATTTAACTATTAATTATCTATTTTAGTACTTAACTTTGGGAAACAGCCTACCGCCAAGACATCGACAACAACACTGACCTCACCTCTCTTCCCTTCTCAGTATGACAATAATCTTACCTGCCACCGGACAATTGAAGGCCGAGTTAATTCCACAATTGTCATACAAATTACATATGTAGACCTCGAAGAAACCACAGACTGCTCTTTAGATTATATTCAGATCTATATAGGTACGTTCATGAATGACATAAAATGTAATGAGTCAGATCTACCTGGGTAGGTACACGAATGTTTTGAAATCTAGTGTCTTTCACTGGCTGGAAACACGACCCCCATAATCTCAAATTCAGATAATACCCCTACTAGTACTAAAACAATGACGTAGAAGATCAACCCCTAATTCAAAATTAATATCAAAATAATTTTATATCTCAAGATTCTGTTGGATTTTTTACGGAAATACAATACCAAAGACCTTTGGGGGCCACATTTAAATATAAAACCCTTTATCAGGAATAAAGAGGAAATGATCAGTGCAAATTACACGAGTGAAAGGAAAACTAAATGAGTGACATGTCAGTAGTATTACTTTTTTATTGTAAATATTTTGGTTTTAGTAAATTCAATATAGTGGGCCAAATTTTTAAATTCTAATTTCAGAGGTACAAATTTACGTTTCCCCTCCACACTCGCTCCAAAACAAATAAAAATAAAAATCCTTTTTGGCATTATACCATTTTATGAATATGCCATGAATTAAGTCACAATGCACATCAATAAATCTGTAAACTTTGTAAGCCTTAACGCTAATGATTCCTATACCCTTGTCATTATCGTCAGTAAACATATAAAGAAAATAAAACGTAATTTTTGTCCAAGAAAGTCAATCCAAATAAGAATAATAAGAATTATAAATAAAGTTTTATGTTTAGAGCATATATGAAAGACAGAAAATTAGAATATAAAAGGGAGAAATACTTGCGCACACAACTTTAACTGCTACAGAAAATATGTTGATCATTTCTCGTGGTTATAATATTATGAATAAAAGTTTCGACTTCTTTTCAAGACAACATTACATTCTTGGGACAGATCGGATATGCAGAAACAATATGAAAGAGATGATTTACCTATCGAGGTAAAATGAAGCAGATGTTATTTTCGTCACAGATCCATCAATAGTAAAGACGGGATTTTCATTGCAATACCATGCTGGTATGTGGTGTCTTTAAGTTGCATAATAGTCATTTAATGTCACAAAGTAACAAGACTTCGACCTTTAAGTTGCATAATCGTAATTTAACAAGACTTCGACCTTTAAGGTGCATAATCGTCATTTAATGTCACAAAGTAACAAGACCTTCTACATTTACCGAATTTTACTCCGGCAATTGTTATATCACTAAATATACTTCCCATCCTAATTGCAGAATGCAGCTAAAAGAAATATTTCGTGACAATTGTCGAATTTGTGACAATAAAAGGCTGACACGGCACACGTAAGCGCTAGGGTTTGTTGCAATAAAAATGTAGACATCGCACGCGTAAACGTCACAGATAGTGAGAGTAGTTAGTATACAAATACCGCCTTAATAGTGAATATCATATTTTAGCTATAAATTTCATTATTTTCTCTGTCAGAAGCTGGCAGTTATTATAACAGCACTTTTACGGATAGTATGTGATCAGTTGTGTACGTACGTCCGTGTGCTCGCCGATTCTTTGTTTAATTTGAATTCCTCTTGCACCGATCTAGGCAGGGTGACTATCGCTGGTGTTTAACGCGGTTGCAATATTAAATGATAACTACCTGTCGGAATCAAACTCCGCCAAAAGCTGTATATCTGATACTTGTATATTACTTAGATAAACTGTGAGTGTTACTTTCGGCAATTAAGTAATTTAGTTTGCTCACAATCAGCCAGGATACATGGCTTAAGTCTACCAAAGACAATCATCTCCTAGTTGAATTTGTTCAATATTTTTAATGAACCAAGCTTTATGCCGTTGATATTAAAATTAAATGGACAGTACGTCCAGTAAATCTCAAACTTTCTTCGTATGACGTTTGACAATTTTTATGAAATTTACGGTAAGTAATTCAAGTAAAAGCCAGAGCTGACATTTAAAAGTACTACATCCGTCCTTGGCTTAGTATTCTCTCTGATTCCACTCTCTACATTCCTGCCAATCTGTGCACGAAAAATCTTCTTTCATGGATAGCTCAAGAACGGGAATACGCAACCGTCCCCTCCATCGGGGACAACCCACTTCCCACGCATGTCCGCTAAAGTTACTTGGTTGTCTATACTGGTGTGTCTATGGTGACGCTAACAATTGAGACATTGTTTCATTTGACTTGACTTATTCCGAAGTAAAACAAAACCCGTAATGCTGACAATAATGCTGGTAGCTTATGATCATTTCCTCCGAATTTACAAACCATAAGTGTGATTGTAGTTGTAGGTGATGCCGTTAAAACTTTGCAAATACACTAAATGTGGCAGTTTAATACCCGACAATAAACGTAAATTTGCTGATTTGTTCCATGAGGGCTGGTTAATCATGATACATGAGTCACTTAGCAATAGGTAAAATATGACCACGGAATGTGACAATTGTCATTAAATTTCAATTGCTTGGTATTTCATCGTTTCGGCTCGAGTTTTCTTCAAGAGTCATTATTCACTAGATTTTGTTTTCAAAATCATATGTGTCGACAATTTGGGTGCAGAAAAGAAATTGTTGTCCAAGTGATGACTTTTAGCATGACGTATTAGTAGGACATATTTGCTTTATACCCCATGGAAAATAGTAGGCGTTTATTTTTGCACTCGACGCTTGTGTCGTCTTTACATTCCAGGCTTGCATTCTGCCACGTATACATTTTTGCAAAGCAGACACCGATAAAGACTTTTATCGTTACCCACATTCTGACATAACTATATTAAAACATGGCAGAGAGCTGTGGCACATGCACCTAAGTCAACATATTATTTATAAAAGAAGTTCCTCATTAAGTATCGCCGTCTCAATCTTAATCAATGTTTTACACTTAAGATCAAACGAGGTATGAAGATAATGGTTATTTAAAGTAATAGTTTCGAAATGACATCAACAACATAACAGCACGAACATGAAAATCACTTTATTTAAATGATGCAATATTAAGGCAAACTAAAGTATTACACAGAATAAAATAATAGAAAGGGCTCAGAGATCGTCCTTTCGAATGTAATTTATAGTCGGCTGAAAAGCAGCTAAAGGAAATACTCTAACAAACTACAAATCGCCAAACTCGGTAACTTTTGCTATTCTGAACGTTCAAAAGACGGCACATTCTGAACTAAGAATGTGTAGAATCTCGGTCAAGCATTAGTTATCTCAAGATGGAGCACTTTTTATTTTTATGTCATCATATTGAGGTCGAGTAAACGTTTCGTGAAAGCGCAGGAAATCTAATGTGAATCTTCAACAATCTCTTTGTTTGTTTACATTATCTAACGGCTCCTACCTGCGGACATGCTGGATGGCAACGAGTTTAGGTTTATGCTTTACGGGTCTCTGTGTGGCTATCATTTTTAATCTGGTCGTGTTTTTACATCAACCAGAATTCGGCATTCCACTTAGTTCGGCCTCTACAAGCTGATCGCATCATGCTTCTAAACTATGCTTCTATTTCCGACTAAGATACCTGAGTAGTAAAAGCCAATGGCAATGCTTATGCCAATACACTATCAATGCCATCGAACTTGTGTACACGTTAAGCGAAACTCCTTACTCGGGCGCATGTTGATCAACAGTATGTTGGGCCAATAGCCATACTCTACGAAAGTGTTCTCTGTCATTGGCGAATAGTACTTGACAATAGCCAATCAACATGAATATCGACCTCAGCTTACCAGACTGCTCGATGAAGGGCTTATATCGTCCAACACCTCCACAATGACAGGATGTAGTGACTAAGCTCTATGAGCGATGCCGTTATGACTAACACCATAGCCTTTCCAAACCCAGCAGACGGTAAGAACCTTCTTAACATGGCCTTTAAATCATCCTTAACCTCGGTATTGGCTATAGGCTATGCATTATTGGGCAAAATGTTCACGATCATCGCGATTTTGACCTTCAACAAAGAGCTATAAATGGCTACCAAAGACATGAAGGAAAGCATGGTCAATATCAAGATATCATTTCCCACACAGTCAAATTATCCTGAGAAAAGGCCGACCAGTCCTAATATTAACCTTTTTAATACTGAGCGCCAAGCGAGGCAGCTGTTAGTACCATATTTTTATAAATCTTGATATGCTATCGGCCTGGTTTGGAACATGTGACCTCCTGCACGCGAGACAGACGATATGACTACTTAAGCCACACGAACGGTATCCAGAGTTATCGTATAGAACCATTATGTTTTCACTAGAACTTTAAAACAAATGTGGGAAGTCGAGTTTCTTGTGCGAACTGTTCATTTTGACAGACAGCAGTTTGTATGGCTTCTTCCTTTCTTACAATAGTGACATTCTACTTATTTTGCTGGAAAAGGATCCCGATGACGATTTACTTTACTTCGACATCCCATGCATTCTTTTCTGTTTACATTTTTTATGTTGACATTTTGGATGGTATGTCAATGCTTTCCATATTTCAGTGAAGACGATCGTACTGCATCCATTAGTTACTTACTGTTCAGTTGCTCGTTTAATTGATGATTCCTTTTACAGCCTCATTTTGTCAAGCTTGAATTGTAGCAGTCTCTCGAGATCGATTTGCATCTAACTGAAATTTTCTGACAGCTTTTGATAACAAAGTGCAACTACCAGACGATCTCTGAACATTTCACAATGAATTGACTCGATATTATAATTATCTGCAATCGGATGAACAACAATAATGTCCACTGTCAACTGTTTATCTCTTTTTCTGTTTTCTTTGAATATATTTTCCGTTCAAAGATTAGTCCTGTTTGATTTCAAATATCGGATGAATATGTTTATCAAGGGCTTCCACTTCATTTGATTTTTATCTGCAAGATTGAATAAAGGCAACCTTTTTTCCGGCTCACTTCCCATGAAATAAATTAATAGATCACATGAATTGTTTCCTTGAAGAAAGGACTCAAAACACCTAATCAGCTTTTTCCAGGTCGTGAAACGTTATATTTCTCCTAATTTGTAAATTGAAATGAAGTCGTTTTCAACTCTGATAAGTTCAATCTGTGTTTTTTACAGCTGCCACAATGTTTTGTTATTTGCTTGTTACTGTACAGTAAATATAGAAGGTCATCTACACTATTTAATAAATACGAGACGTCACTAGAGTATTGAAGAAAGAGTTTCCCATAGAACTTACACGATAGAGAAGGCATACGATGAATAAGTTAACGATGTATATCAGTTCTTGTAAATTATGACATGTCTTATTACTTTTGCAGTTCAGTGATATTTAAACCTAACCAGATTAAGGCTAACACTACAACATAGGTCATACGTTTAAAGTGTACTTTGGGTGGAAATATGCTCTATAATATATCATTAAAATCATGATTAATGGATCTACTGCAAATTCGGCATATATATCCTAGTCACAATGCATCAATTGTATTTTGAAAATATTGTGTCAAAAATGTTGCCGTTAGTAACATTTCCTTCATTTTGTATACTTATATAATATACTGACTATATACTGATAATGATTACTCTATTTCTAATTTGCTGCAATAATAAACTTTATCTTTAGACTATCTTCCGTCAGAGAGCTCATGCAATAGAATATCAGAGACACCGGACTATTTTACATGTGATGTCACCTATCAACGTTGAAGGTAGGTGTGCCAGATTTTAGCATATCTGACACTTGCGAGATCTACAGTGACGCTTGTATCATCTAATCGAGGAATTGTTTCCTTCAAGCTATGAAAGAAAAGATTTATCAAACATTACTTTATTTTGAAATTTAGTGCCAAAACCATTATATATATATATATATATATATATATATATATATATATATATATATATATATATATATATATATATATATATATATATATATATATATATATATATATATATATATATATATATATATATATATATATATATATATATATATATATATATATATATATATATATATATATATATATATATATATATATATATATTAAACAAAATGTTTAAAATGGCCTGGAATAGTTTTGGTGTCCTGATACATTCCGTAGTTTTCTAAAACTTTAATATAATTTATATAAGAGGTGAACATATTATTCAACTATTATCGTTTATTTTGCTTTTTATTGGGCTACGAATTGTGGTGGACGCCTTCAGGCAATGTTTACATCAGCTACACTATATTCCACTTCTTATCCTCATCAGAGTGATAATAATATTTCTCACCCATGCGACAGAGAAATCTACTTGTTTTTCTAACCTTACTTTTCTTGTCTCAGTCTAGACATCTCTGACCAGTCGATCAGTCAAGGTGCCCACGTACTCAGAACTACTTTAAAAAAGAGACCCTTGTTGTCTTCTGCTGTGCCTGACGTAATTGTACTAAAATCAAACAGCAACAACAACAAAAGCAACACATATATAACAAAAACATAGTAACTTTATGTCAATCCATCTTTGGGAACACACCATACAAAAACAATTAGAGAGAGACAAACACAACCGCATATGATGTTGAGCTCTTTGGTATTCTGCTTGTTCGCTCCAAACAGCATGGTCAATTTTATCCTATATGTAGGCCTAGCTCAATACATTTTTAAATCAGCGTCATTAAATGTAGCTACAAGCTTTATAACTAGTTTTAAATACTACGTGTGAAACAAATTATATACTGTTAGCTACATTTAATGACGCTGACCTGAAAATAACTCGTTGTCGTTGTAGGGTTTAACGCCATTTTTCAGCACAAGATAGGCTATACATGGCGACCAGTATAATTGGTGGAGGAAGAACCCTGGAAAACCCCGGGAAGAACCACCCACCCACGAGAAGCTACTGGCAGGCTTTCTCACGTACCAACGTTAGCCGAGGCTGAGACTCGAACTCACGCAGACAGAGGTGAGATGGCAGTGATCCGTAACGGCGAGCGCTTTAGACCACTCGGCCACTCGGGGCCCCGAAAATAACTGTGCTGCAGATAGGATAAAATTCACAATGCTGTGTGAAATGAACAATATAACATAAACATTTATCCATGCATATATACTATAAATCCTTACACTTAATAGCCTTCCTGCTCTCTTAACAACTACAGAAAACTTAGCAACAGCCAGAAAAATGTTATATAAAACATGCTTTTTCTAATTTTGTTAAGCATCTCCACTGCGCCCCGGTGGAATAAAAAATATACCTACAATTTTTAATGACGAATAATGTCTAATTACCCATGAATAATCTATAGAAAGATGTAACTCTTCGTTACAGCTTGTATTAAGTATAACTACAGTACAGTAGAGCTGAGTAGGCAATATCGTTTTATTATTTACAATATAACTTTTCGAAATTGGAAGCGATGAAAATAAAACAGATTCTTGTAATAAGTATTAATTATTTTTTGTCAATTTCATATAACATCCATATATTAAATGTGGTAATACCTCATTATTATGAGACGTTTTAATGTTGTTAATTGTATTTGCTCACGAGTATAACCTGCGTACTTCCGACGCAACAGTCACACCACATCCCTCATTAACATATTTATAGTATTGCGCCGCAAGTAAACATTGGACGTGAACACTAGTGCAGAATTATTTTTACTTTAAAGGAAAATAATCAACGTTGGGGTTTGGACCGAGACAAGGAAATCCTAGTCGCGGGTTTATATCATATGTCTCCCCACTCGGGCAAGCCTCGTGGGGAGACAAATAATATAAACCTTTGACTTGACTGGGATTTCCTTGTCTCGGCCAAAACCCCAACATAGATTCTGTACATATTGTCACTGTACTATTGAAGGGTCAACAGGTTCCAGAATTGTGATTGAAATTGCAATTATTGGCTTCGAAGAAAACAATGCTTGCTCATATGATTATGTTTAGATATATCTTGGTACGTATATACAAAAATTATATTTTAAATAGTTGTATTCTCTTCAGGTATGTAATGATAATTAGATGCTATTAATGAGCACTTAAGTAGGCTGGTTTAATTCAAATTCGTCCATCCGAGATGAAACATGAGTTTCTTACTATCAATAATAATTTTCAAACTTGAAATTTATTTAAAATAGATGTAAGTACCAGTCATTACCATAATATATGTAACATTCGTAAGATTTTACAACCAATGACGGGATCTTCCGGAATTTACAATATTGATTACAGTTTAATAAGAATGACAATAGAGAGTATATATATATATATATATATATATATATATATATATATATATATATATATATATATATATATATATGTATTCATCACCTATCGAGTTGCTCCTATCCGTCTGATGTCACGTTCAATAAGGACATCAGTCTAATATTCTACATTGCAGTACCAGACCATTATCGTAGATATAAGCATTTATTCCATTCCATTTTATTGGTAATTTTCTTTAGATATCTTTTTTATATTTTTTTATTTGCAATTATTTACTATAGAATAGCTAAGTATGTAATCCAACAATGTACAATTGAGGATTAATTTCATCGCCGTGCTCAGTGGATGGACTAATCGGAACATTGGTGAATGTATGTATCTACGTACTGGCATATAAATCTTTCAAAACAACTTTTAGCCTTTTATTAAATATCAAGATTGTTAAATACTTTATAATTAAATCTGAATGCTATATATTTGTATATATCATTAGTATGTTAAAGATTAATACATACATACAAAACAATATATATGATCTGTTCCGTGTTTAAGGAAAGGATCATTTGTTGCAGCGCAGCGCCGGATACTCCAATTTTGTCTTTGAACATATTTCGTTAAAGCCAACCATATAGATTTGCAAACGACTGATTCCAAAGGAAGAAGCTACATTTGTACACCTGTATGTTCAGGTCCATATGTATTTATTTTGTCATTCTTGGCATTTATTCAGCATTGATATTCGTGTATGAAAACTTCGATTTGAAAAGTTTCTACTGAAGTTTAAAATTTATCTTTACACAATATTTACATATAACCGTTGATAGAGTGCTGGTAACTAACTAGGGTTGTAACACTTTTGTGTGCTGAAACCACTCATAGGCACACCAAGACAAGTATATATTTAAAACATATCCAATCAGAGTTATACCTGTTTGTGACTTATGTTGTTATAACCTAAATTACATACAAATGAATTGACAGCATTTTGTATATAAATTTCTAAAATGAAAAATTGATTTAACAATATGTGTAATACGAACGTTGGTAACTATAACGGCTTCGCCTGGTGTTGGAAATTATCTTTTTTTTTCTCTTGCTCTCTCTCTCATATGCATTTAGTTTTCATGGATACATCCATGAAACTTAATATTTTCATCTTGACAATTACTGAGTTTGAATAATTGTTCTAACATTCGCATGTTCAGTGGAAATTGTCCTGACTATGATTTAGATAATGTTTTATAAATTATTCTGCCCAAACCATTATGTCTGTATAGAACGTTCCTTGCTGACACAACATGTGTTTTAGAAGGTGTCGTAAGCCGACAAATATAAAAGCCCTTACACTGTGTTTTGTGCTAACAAATATAAAACAGAACGTCCACGACAAACATAGGTACTGTAAACATCCTCGAATGATACAAACTGATTCCAAATTTATTGTAATGTACACCAACTGACTTCAGACTTGTTATAATAAATGATACGAACTGACTCCAGACATGATGTAATGTATGAAACAAATTGACTACATACATCTTTTAATCCATGACAGGAACTGACTCCAAATATTTTGTATATATGCTATTAGCAATAATGACGAACCGACTCCAGCCTTTTTTAAACTAAGCCCGTAGGAATTATAAAGAACTGACAACATACGTGTTGTCATGCATGCTGTTAGTAACTGTAATGAACAGATATATATATCGTGCTTGTCCTATTCAGCAGAAAGTATTCAAGGATGACGAACAATCTTCGCGTCAAGGCCACACACCCACCACCTCAAACAAAAATACAAACAATATAAATCCATGCAGAAATTGTTCACTTTCCTGACATTTACTGGCTGTATTTGTATGTAATAAAGTTCACTGCGTTGGATAGTTGTGTACCTAGCTCTTGTGGCATTGCACAGGATCGAATCGATTAGGCATAAGATAATTCTTAAAATGCTTATACCTGTATCCAATCTTGTATTGCGTCATACTTACATTTAAGCAAAATACATATGATGGAAATGTTTGCATTTTCTAAATATTAATGTCGTATAGGCGCAAGACGGACAGATTCCAGCTGTTTGTTGTGTGCATGTATGTCTATATCACTTATCATATTATAATTTAAAATAAAATAATGCAATAAGGGTTAATAAACATATTTTTAGCCAGGTTTACCATTTGTTCGCTATATGAATTGCTTTTAGTACAATAAACATGGTTCTATTTTGTAAACCCGTCATAAAAATAATTCATTTTAAAGAGTCAAGTATGCCAGTGCCAGGTTAAAAGGATTGTGCACATGACTATGAGCAAGTTAAAGATTACATTGCTACACAGGTAAAGTATATTTCCCATTATTCCAAGGACGCCATAAAATGGTGACCTAATGTTGATATCCCTTTGTCCACGAAGTGCCATTTAATGGATCCCTCATGCTAATTTTAAGTTTTGGCTCTAAACGGTTTTACGCTATTTAACTCAGGGCACCCGTTTGGCTCTCATTTGCCATTTGTGTGTTTAGATTGCGATTTTTCAAAAATAATATCATAGTCTCAATATCAAATTCACATTAGAGGTCAGACTGTTACCTAACCAGATAAACTCACCATTCATGATAAACCGAACACTGAACATTCAGTTCAGTTAAAGGACAGATAATCTCTAAGTGATTACATTTACTGCTAAAAGAGATTTAATCATTTACACTGTTACCTTTCTAGCAAGACAGATACCAGACATTATGAACCATTTGTTCCCAACGCATTGTAATATGGCGGCCTAAAGTTACTATAGATTAATTGATGTATCATGTTTAACATATGATTTTACTACCCCTACTATTATCACCAATCTCGTCATGCAACGATTAAACAACAACTTAGTCCATTAATGTCAAACTCATAAGTGTGTTGGGGTTTTTCTTTTCTCTTTTCCTCTATTAAGATATTCTCTTGAAATGTTCATTTTTTCTCCAAATATATTGTCGAAGATTTTCTTCCATCAACAAATATTCCTCTCAAATAAAGCTTTTCATTGTTTCCTTAACGTTGCATCATGAATTTGTTTTATGTCCTGATAAAGATTGAAAGATTGATGGAACAATCACATATTATCGAGCAGAAACATGATCCTGATATCTTCTGTCTGATTCAGAGGATTGTTATTGAAACCGCAATAAAGCTACACAGGTCCCAGTTTGTTATCTTGTGAAATATTAGGTCCTTATGAGAAAACGGTGGTCAGCTGAGGAATCGGATATTGAAAAGTTGTCAATGAGCTATCAATTTCTCGTTCCTAGGTAATATCGACATAAAAGCAATTCGTTTCAGAAATATTAAACCTAAAATAGTAGCATAAGATTTGATAATATTTTATACACTTGTTGGAATTCAATAAGCAAACAATTCCAAAATTAATCTTTTTAACTACGTCAATGATTTTTGTCAAGCATAATCCGTCCAACACATCTCAAGTAGCAACTACCAGACTTCACTTTTCATTATTTTACTCGGCTCAGAAACACTTAGGGTATGACAGAAATACAAAAGAAAAAAGTTTTAAGATTGATAATAGATGTCAGACTGTGTGTGCCCATAAATGAAATTCCATTTAGAGCTACATTTTATATTACTTATACAACAAAAGATAAATTAAATGTCCAAAAGTACGTAATTAACACTCCCGGGAGGAGATATCCAAAACATTATGATCATTTAAGCATGACAGAGGTGGAAACTATGCAATGAAATCTGACTGAAGTGACATTGATATAACCAATCTTGAGAATTCAGAAATATTAATCGATATGGCCATAAACTTTCTCGTCTACAACCAGAAGAATAGAGCAATCTAAACCAGCTATTAAATGAATATGAGCACCTTTCTCCTGATGTTTCAAAACGAAAAATTAAAAGCTATTATAACGGTTAGATTGTAGATTCTACTGCGGTGAAACAACATCCTTAGACGTGATTATTTTCAGCTAATACAATTTGAAAAGAAGAAATTAAATATTGACTAGACAATGATTTTATAGAACCAAATAAGAATAAAGGCTATGTCTTGATACCCTGAGCGTATTAGCAAAGAGCACCTGATTTGACTTTTACGTATGGCTGGATATTATTTGAAATTTTGTTAAATTTCGCCTTAATTGTAGAACCTTAGGCAAATTTCATGAATACGAAATCCAAGTTCCATTAGCCTGTCGCGTGTCATGAATCTCTTTAAGAATTAAACGTCATACTTAATATTGCATATGATCCTTTAGCTCCAGATTTTATTTAATTGTTTATTAGGTCCGTTAATCCAAGGGTTGGTGGGGTATGTGGAGTATAGATTCACAGAGATGAAAAGGGTTTGGATAACCCAGTGTGATACTTTTCTAAAACATTCAACAGGCACCAGTAAAAATTAAAAAACAGTTGACTTTGATATTCGTTTGCAACATAAGTGCAATTTAGTTCAGATTATATACTAATGATTTTTAGCTCTTTACGTTCTTTAACGAAATGAACAATAATTCTGAGCTTGGTGAAACGAAGTTTGATGAGTCACACACACACACATACACACACTCACACACCAGCAGATACATCTTGTGTGAGTAAGTGTGGTGATATTTCATTGCGAGAGAAAGAGTCAAGCTTTGTGGAATAAATTTTCCAAGAGTAGATTAAAAACATAATTAAATGAACATGCCTAACATTGTGTTTAATAGGACTTACAATGACCCTAAGGAGTTAAATTTAAAAATGAAACAAATCAGCAAATTTAATTTTTGAAGGTTATTCTTGTTGGTGCTAATATGATCAAATGCTTTGGAAATATTATCGATCGTTCGAACAATGAATATTAGTTTAGCGTAAGGTCTGATTCATAAAAAGGTTAAAAATTATGTTTAATCTGAGAGACTCTTTACCTCAAAAGCGTCCGAAAAATGAATGCAAGACGATATTCGTTCTTTCAATTTATCTCAAGATGCTTTGAATTTTATTACATAATTAATAGAAAACTTTCAAATTATTCTCCACGGCACAATATAATGATCTAACGCATTGCACACAATTAACGACTTTTCAAGGTCTACATATCTGGAATATTTTCAAGACATTTCGGTACATTTTAGTACAAAAGGACAACTCTTTAAGGTCTTCTCTTTTCGGTACTAATAGCTTTAGATCTATTATGAGTCAGAGTAATAAAGCATGCAATGACTTTAATATCTCTACTTTCACTACCATATGAATGTGTCTTCAAGACAAACTGTATCTTTGCCAACCAAAGCCATGAGACGACTGTGTCATATAATGAAGAAACTAATAGCATGTTAAACACAGAATGTACATACATGAATATGTCACAACCTGATTGTGAAGCTGTTTATATAATCACATTGACAGACACCTTACATATGTGGAGAGAATTTGCACACCACTTGACCATTTTAACAAAGCAAACCAAGTTCAAATGTTTTTGTAAATCCTGCCCGTCACTACGACTCCTGTCCATTTCTTGAAGCTATGCAGGTACTGTAGGTGCAGTGAAACCAGACGGAAACTATCACTCCGCTCGATATCATGAAAAAATCCAGAAAATGAGGGTGGGGTAAAACTTGTCTCTCAATAAAGTAAACTATTGCCTGTGGGTGGGGTAAACCTGCCTCTCAATAAAGCTCTTGCTCGTTTCATGACGTAAACCATGTCCTGTGTAGCGACAAACCCTTCATGTTACAATTAATCTAATCAATTTCATGATGCACGGTAATGTATGTGGGGATCCTCGATCCTTCCAGTCTCTAAGACTCTCGCCCATTTCACCAAGTCATCTTGGTAGCGTAAACAGTGCCTGCCACTACTACTCTGGCACATTTCATAAAGTAAGCACAGTGAAGCCTCATGTACGAATTGCACATGCTAAATTCTGTCCAAAATCAGAACGTGCTGTGTATTGTATGAATGCATGTGAATATAAGGATTATAGGCTTTGCCGTCAAGAACACGCTAATCGCCTTCATTGAACCTACATCATCAGGTACTGAGAGAATCCTTGCCCTCCGGCTGTCAACATCATTAGGCCCGGTCAACATCTTCAGCGTGTACGCCCCAACCTTCTGCTCCACCTACGAGGAGAAAGTCAAGTTTTATGAGGCTCTGGATCAGGCAATATCCAGTATCCCCAACAATGAAAGCCTTTACTTACTATGAGACTTCAATACTAGAGTGGGAGCCGACCATTAGGCCTGGTCCACCTGGCACGACTTTTACGGAAGGGGCAAGATCAACGAGAATGGTCAGCGACTGCTGGAGATGTGCTGCTCCCACAGCCTATGTGTGACCAACACTTTCTTCAAATGCAAGGAGATCCACCAGGTGTCGTGGAGGCACCCACGTTCACGCCACTGGCACCAACTAGACCTCGTCATCTCCAGGCGTGCAGAACGGGCCAGTGTCCTCCTCACCCGCAGCTACCACAGTGCCGATTGTGACACGGACCATTCCCTCGTGGCCAGCCAGGTACGAATATTACCCAAGACGCTGCACCACGCCAAGAAGAAGGGTCACCCACGCATCAACACCTGCTGTGCAAGCAACCCAGAGAAAACACAGCAGTTCATCAGCAAACTGAAGGAAGCCCTCACCAAAGTGACACCTGATGACACCATTGACTCCAAGTGGTCCCATATCTGTGACTCTGTGTACAATTCAGCCATCACAGCTTACGAGAAGAGGGATCGAAAGAATGTCGACTGGTATGAGGCAAGCTGGAAGGAGATGGAGCCCGTGACTGAGGTAAAGAGGAAAGCCATCCTGGCATACAAGGCTGCACCTAGCCACAGAACACTACAAACCCTCAGGATTGCATGGAACAACGCCCAGAGGACCGCCCGCCGCTGTGCCAACACATACTGGCTGAACCTTTTCAACAGTATACAGACAGCTGCTGACACCAACGATACAAGCGGAATGTATGAGGGTATCAAAAACGCGACAGGCCATACAGCTACAAGACCGAACCCCCTCACGTCCTTAAGTCGAAGACAGGAGAAGTCGTCACAGACCATGGGAAACAACTGCAGCGATGGTTTGAGCACTATCTAGAGCTATATGCAACCCAAAACAATGTCACTGGAACTGCCCTGGACGCCATTCCAGACCTCCCTGTCATGGAGGAGCTAGACACGCAGCCCACCCTGGAAGAGCTCGGAAAAGCCATCGATTGCCTTGCCTGTGATAAGGCTCCTGGAAGCGACGGCATTCCGCCTGAAGTACTCAAGAGCGGAAAACCAGCACTGCTCAAGCCCCTACACACACTACTCTGCCTTTGCTAAGAACAGGGATACATCCCACAGGACATGCGTGACGCCAACATCGTCACTTTGTACAAAAACAAAGGAGACAGTAGCGACTGCAACAACTTTCGGGGCATCTCCCTCCTCAGCATCGTCGGAAAGGCTTTCGCCAATGTTGCCTTGGCGCGCTTGCAGATCCTAGCCTCTCGCGTCTACCCAGAGTCCCAGTGTGGATTTCGAGCCGGCAGGTCAACTGTAGACATGATCTTCTCACTACGTCAGCTGCAGGAGAAGTGTCGCGAGCAGCAGATGCCCCTCTACATTGCCTTCGTAGATCTGACGCAACATCTGAAGAATTCTCAGTCATCAGCGGAGTCAAACAAGGCTGTGTCCTTGCGCCGACGCTCTTTGCCATCTTCTTATCCATGCTCCTCAAGTACGCATTCAAGGAGTGCAGCGAGGGAGTGTACATCCATACCAGGGCTGACGGCAAGCTGTTCAACATCGTCCGTCTCCGTGCTAAGACTAAAGTCACAGAGGTACTCATCCGTGAATTGCTCTTTGCCGACGATGCAGCCTTGACATCACACACGGAAGATGGACTTCAGCAGCTGGTATGCCGCCTCTCCCATGCTTGTAAGGAATTTGGACTGACCATCAGTTTGAAGAAAACGAACGTCCTGGCGCAGGATGCAGGCTCCCTTCCCTCTGTCACCATCGATGGGTACAACTTGGAAATTGTCGAGAACTTCACATACCTCGGGTCTAACATCTCCAGCTCACTCTCCATTGATTATAAGGTGAACGGCAGGATTGCCAAGGCATCAGCAGTGATGGCCAGACTTAACCAGAGAGTCTGGAACAACCCCAACCTCACAGAGAAAACAAACTGCGCGTCTACCAAGCCTGCGTACTCAGCTCACTTCTCTACAGCATCGAAACATAAACCACCTATGCAAGACACGAAAGGAAACTCAACAGCTTCCACCTGAGATGTCTGCGGCGCATTCTGCACATCCAGTGGCAGGACAAAGTACCCAACACAGAGGTTCTAGAACGCGCCAAAATGAACAGCATGTTCTTCATTCTCAGCGAGAGGCGCCTTCGCTGGCTTGGCCATGTCAAGAGAATGGACCCAGGCCGCATTCCCAAGGACCTGTTATATGGGGAGTTAGCAGAAGGTGCACGACCAACTGGACGGCCACATCTGCGCAACAAAGATGTTTGCAAGAAGGATATGAAGGCGGCAAACATCAATGTCAACGACTGGGAGAGCTGTGCAAACAACCGTTCCAGCTGGGGTCTAGCTGTCAGGCAGGGAGTTCAAAACGCAGAGGAAGAGAGAAGAATAAAACAAGCTGAAAAGAGAGCTAGAAAGAAGGATAAACAAATGCTTACTTTGGAGCTACGCCATCCTCTCCCGTAGACGGACGGATGACAAGAGAGATAAGGATTATATTCATTATGTATTGATGACGACTTATGCGCATCATATTTGTTAATCATGAAACAATATTTAAACTCATATATGGGTCAACGTTTCATCTAACTGTGGTTATAAAAACAATCATGGCTATATAAAAAGACTACGTGTCAGTGTAATACGTATTTATGCTTTCTTAGAGATAAATAAATAGTTAGTTCCCGACAAAACGTAGCTTTCCTTTAGCACAAACACAGAGTGTAATACATTAATAAACTCTATATGAAATTGTGTTATTGTCATGCAAATATGTTAAATCAATGTTTCAATAATCTAATAAATTCAACTCTTATGATGGTGAACCCCCACACTACAGCCATTTTCGAAGGAGTTATTGAGTATATACTCTTAAAGTAAGCAACAGAAAAGAGTGAAAGACAGCAAGCTCTGTAAAATTTCACAAATAATGTATTTCCCTAATATTCAAAATGAAAATGAGTAAAGAGAACTTAAGGTATTGCGAAATGATTTTAAAAACAAAACAAGAATTACAAACAAAAGACCTAATAACTTAAGTCCTAAATACAATTCAGTAAAGGTACTGACGAAATCCAAACAACGAAGGCAATGACATGTATGTTGTAGCTTATATAGTGTTGATGTGCCAATAGACCTTTGTTGAATCAGAGAAATATAATTCCAGGTTTAAATACTGCATAAATTCCAGTGAATGTCTTTGTCAGAGTAATTTTGAACTTGCAGAGAAAATAATCACTTGAATTCTACAATTTGAATTAAAAAGATTCCAGCCCAAAATAATAAACAAATAATAGACACACATACATCTTGATTCTGCTGATACATAAAGCACAAATGACCAAGTTTACACAGTTACAAGACTATTTGGTCCTCTACATAACCTCCTGTCACAATTAGCTGTTTCTATAGAAAAATAAAACCTGACCTGATGGAAACAAATCTTCTAGAATGATTCTGATGTCCACAAAACAATAACTTCGATTATCTATAACTGACATAGAAGATTACAAATGTGTGACAAAAAAAAACCATTGCCGCCTTAAAGGATGGATAATTAATAATAGTTTTGATTTGAAAACCATACAGAGATTAATTTATTAATATATTAGTTGTTTACAATGAATACATTTAAAAAGTCAAATTGGTTCAAGCAGAAATGAATTCAGTTTTGGACAAGCTTAGGTCCGACATATAATATTACATTATAATATTATGTAATCGAAACATTAAAATTTAACTAAGACAAAATTAAATATTCATCACTCAGGCAGCATATGGGGATTTCAAGTGACACAAGCAAAGATTGTAGTTATA